>JAVIAB010000008.1:8536697-8574197 GCA_032433765.1 Megaustenia siamemsis
ACAGAAGTGGTCAACGTTGAGTTTACTGCAAATTGTAAAATATTTAGCAACTTTTGTGAAAGCGAGAAAAAACGTAATAAATTGGTTTACAGTGAAGAGACAAACGTAAGCCCTCAAATTTCACGAAACAACGTAAATCTAGGGCTGGTTGGTCTCGAGGCAAGACACCGGCCTCGAGTCAGAGATATTGTGGGTTCAAATCCCGGCTACACCAGTTGGGATTTTTATTGTGATTTCTCTCTGCGGCAACCCACCCCTGGTCCCAGCAGCGAGGCCCGGCTTGAAACGTCAATTACTCATCGACGGAAAAAAAATATGAGTACCTCCGAAGTCGAAGTTATCTGCCTGTGCGGCGAGGGACCCCTGCGCACACGGCTGCCATGTTAAGACGGATCAACACGCAAAATTCAGTTCCTAGACTCTAGGGACTTCGTCAGAGATGAAAGCTGGCGAACGAAAAAAAAAAAAAAAAAAAAAAAAAAACACGTAAATCTTACGGGGAGAAAAGTAAGATCTGGCAACTCACTTGACGTAAACGCCGAGCTCATTGTATTCCTTGGCCTGCCACCAAATGCCTTATTTTTCAAATGGTCCCAATATGTTAGTAACCAAATTGATATACCCTAAGCTGCTGTTCAAAATTGGAGCCGCAATAGCTCAGTGGTTAGTGAACTGGACTATAAAGGACAAGAGGTAGAGTTCGATCCCAACCGACGGCTTCCGGTTCACCCAGTCTTTAATGGGTGCCGGATTTTTTTCTGGGAAGTAAAGCGGCACGGGCGTAATACCGACCACATTACACCAAACAATCATGTACCGAAGGTCTGTAAAATTTATGGTCACTAACACCAAATTCCTTATACGCCACTTGGCGTGACGGGGGTACTTTACTTTTTTTTTTTTTTAACTGTTCAAATACAACGCAATTTACTGTTCTTTAGTTCTGTTGTGTGCTCACAATTGTTTGCTGTTGTTTACAAATGTATATCTCATCTCGGGGAAGTACAAATTGTTGAAAATACATTTTTATATCATCGTCAACCCTCTGTCACAACTTTTTTTCCCTCCTGTCAGGCAATTAGGAAAGATTGTTGCTTTCTCGAGATATAGAAATATATCGTAATCATTACTTGGTTACTTACTATCTATGAGTTTTACAGACCATGTTGTTGTAGCAACCATCATACTGTTCAGGAAAATGCATTTCATGTTTCTTTCAAGAAAATCCTTAACGAACTTGCACACAATGAACGTAAATTTTCAGCGCGTCTAGATGTGGCCTGTAAATATGTACATGTGTTCTACTGATAAAGATGAACACATAAAACCTGGTTTTTACAGTAGAACATCTATTGAGTTATAATATTGCATGGGGTCAGTTCTGATCAGTCAAGGCTGAGGCCGTCAGAGATGGTGCATGCCAGGTTGTTGATAAGACAGGCCAAAATGACTTTCTTCATTAAAAAAAGTTCTTATTTTACTTCTAGTCTACGAAGTCTCCACAATTTTTATCTAACTTATGATTTTTTTTTTTTAGCTCGTCTCTACAAATAATATCAGTTATTTTTAAATTTGCCTTTTTTTTAGGTAAAAAAAAATGGGAGAGCTTGGACTTTTGTGTATGAATGTACCAGGGTCTGAAGGAGGGACAGGCCTAGACTACCTGGCATATGCTATTGCTATTGAGGAAATCAGCCGAGGGTGTGCATCCTGTGGTGCTATTGCAAGTGTCAACAATGTAATTATTAAATCATTGAACATTTATTCATATTTGTGTCCACGTCTTTCTACTTGAGTCTACAATGATTCTTATTTTAGTATCACCCCCAGCCCCATCATCATCATCATCATCATCATCATCATCATCATCATCATCATCATCGTCATCATCATCATCATCATCATCATCATCATCATCTCCCAGTATTATGCCAGTTGGCGCAGATGATCATGTTTCTCCACAACTTTCAATCTGGACAGTCATTTCTGTTGTTGACCTTCTGCCAAACCATTCTCTTAAGCTGTCTGGTATCTTTTCTCTTTGCTTCCCTCTATCTCTTCGTCCCTCAATTTTCCCAGTTGTTACATTATATTCCAGCTGTTCTCTTCTCATTACATGGCCAAAAAATGATGATTGTTTCTTCCTAATATTGGAAATTAGCTCTCTTTTTGCTTTGGCCTCTTTCAGAACATTTTCATTACTCTTTTTAGCTGTCATGGTATTCTCAATATTCTTCTGTAAAACCACATTTCTACAACTTCCAGTGATTTTCTTGTCTGTTGTCCTATTGTCTATGATTCACGTCTTTATGTTAAGACAAGCTCTACATAACATTTAAGAACTTTTTTTCTTGTTTCTATTGTCAAAAATGGATTGCACAGTATCTTCCTCAACTTTTGGACAGCTGCTTTTGCCTGAGCAATTCTGCATCTCACCTCTTTTGTACATCTACTTATCTGAGGTTAACAAAGTTCCCAGATATTAAAATTCGTTTACCTGTTTTAATATTGGCCACTTGTCTTTATTGTCTATTATTATCTTCGTCACCAACTAACTAAATAACTAACTTAACTAATACAATAACTGACTAATCAACCAAATAAATAATTAACTAACTGACTAACTGATTGACTGGCTGAATGGCTGACTGACTGAATGACTGACTAACAAACAAACAACTAACTAGCTAACTGACTGACCGTGACTGATTGAATGACTGATTGACTGACTGACAGAATTGCTGATTGAATGGCTAATTGACAGGTTAACTGATTAATTGAGTGATTAACTTACTGGCTGACAGACTGACTGAATGGCTGGATGATTGACTGATTGACAAACTAACTGTCGGGCTGACTGACTGGTTGGCTGATAGACATAATTACTGACTGATTGATTGATTTACTGGCTGACAGAATTGCTGATTGAATGGCTAATTGACATGTTAACTAATTAATTGGGTGATTAGCTTACTGGCTGACAAACTGACTGAATGGCTGGATGATTGACTGATTGACAAACTTACTGTCGGGCTGACTGACTGGTTGGCTGACTGACTGGTTGGCTGATAGACATAATTACTGACTGATTGATTGATTTACTGGCTGACAGACAGACTGACTATATAGCTTATTTACTGACTGACTGGATGGCTGACTAACTGGCTGGCTGACTGACTGACTGATTGACAAACTAACTAGCTGACTGACTGACAGTCTGACTGATTGACTGACAGACTCGCTAACTAAGTACCTAACTAACAAACAAACAACTAATTAACTGACTGACAGGTGGGGGGGGGGAGTGTTCCCCGTTTGGGTCACATTTTTATGTAGCACATAGAGGTACAGATTTGTTGTCCTATTACAAAATGTATCTTCTCGATACATTTTTCGACAAATAAAACAAGTTGTTAGTAAAAGCAAGCAAAAATAAAGGACTCAGCCTTAATAGCAAGAAGACGGAAGTAATGGTAACAACAAAGAAAAAGACATTACCTCAGTGCAAAATAAAGACAAGTGGGCTAATATTAAAACAGGTAAATGAATTTAAATATTTGGGAACTTTGTTAACCTCAGACGGAAGATGTACAAAAGAGGTGAGATGCAGAATGGCTCAGGTAAAAGCAGTTTTCCAGAAAATGAGGAAGATACTATGCAATCCATTTTTGGCAATAGAAACAAGAAAAAGAGTTCTTAAATGTTAATTAGAGCCAGTCTTAACATATGGATATGAATCATGGACAATAGGACAACAAACAAGGAAATCACTGGAGTCTGTAGAAATGTGGTTTTACAGAAGAATGTTGAGAATACCATGGACAGCTAAGAAGAGTCATCAAAACGTTCTGAACGAGACCAAAGCAAAAATGTGCTAATTTCCAATATTAGGAAGAAACAATCATCATTTGTTGGCCATGTAATGAGATGAGAACAGCTGGAATATATTGTTGTTGGCCATGTAATAAGAAGAGAACAGCTGGAATATATTGTAACAACTGAAAAAATTGAGGGACGAAGAGATAGAGGGAAGCAAAGAGAAATGATACTAGACAGCTTAAGAGAATGGCTTGGCAGAAAGTGAACAACAGAAATGATAAATAACTGTCGAGATTGAATGTTGTGGAGAGACATGATCACCCACACCAGCAGGCATGGTACTTGATGATGACGATCAACTCGATAGCAACGTATGGCTATGAATCATGGACAGTTTCGCAAACAGAAAAGAAAACATTTGATTCGGTCGAAACAAAATGCTACAGAAAAATCCTGAAGATAACTTGGATAATGAAATAGAACAATGAAGACATGAAAAGATTTGAACGGAGAACTGGTTGATCTCGAGGCAAGACGTGGCCTCGAGACAATGAGGTTGTGAGTTCAAATCCCGGCTGCACCAGTTGGGATTTTATTTGTGATTCCTCTCAGTGACAATCACCCCTGGTCTCAGCAGCCAGGCCCGGCTTGAAACGTCAATTACTCATCGACGGAAAAATATGAGTATATCCGAAGACGGAGATATCTGCCTATGCGGCGAGGGTCTGCAGTGAACACGGCAGGAAATCAACGGATTAACACGCAAAATTCAGTTCCTAGTCTTTAGGGCTTCGCCCGAGGTGAAAGCTGGTGAACGCTTAAATAAAAAGATGCAAAAATTAAAAAAAAACTGGCATATAAACACTATTCTACCAACAGAGGAAATGAAATACTATGGCCACGTCAAAAGACACAGCGGGCTGGAAAAAACAAACACAATAATGGGACCTATGGTTCCTGGGCGACGCATCAGTGGCAAATCTAGAAGAAGGTGGTTTAAAGACGTCAAAGAAATATTGAACATGACAACTGAAGAAGTGGGAAATCTGGCTAGACATAGAGATTCTTGCGTACGGGTTGTGGTGAATGCAACGTTCTGTGGGAGATCTGGCTAGAGACAGAGATTCTTGCGTACGGGTTGTGGTGAATGCAACGTTCTGTGGGAGATCTGGCTAGAGACAGAGATTCTTTCAGACGGGTTGTGGTGAGAGTAACGTTCTATGGGAGATCTGGCTAGAGACAGAAATTCTTTCAGACTGGCTGTGATGAGAGCAACGTTCTATGGGAGATCTGGCTAGAGACAGAAATTCTTTCAGACTGGCTGTGATGAGAGCAACGTTCTATGGGAGATCTGGCTAGAGACAGAAATTCTTTCAGACTGGCTGTGATGAGAGCAACGTTCTGCAAACGACAATCAACCTGATGATGATGTTTCGAAAGCTTGAGTCAACTTCCTGAAACTTCCAGATCTATCTGATGACGATATCAAACTTTGAGTATCAAGTTACAGATTTTCAAATCAAATGTCGTATCCTTACTTATGTAGATTTTCAAATCAAATGTCGTATCCTTACTTATGTAGATTTTCAAATCAAATGTCGTATCCTTACTTATGTAGATTTTCAAATCAAATGTCGTATCCTTACTTATGTAGATTTTCAAATCAAATGTCGTATCCTTACTTATGTAGATTTTCAAATCAAATGTCGTATCCTTACTTATGTAGATTTTCAAATCAAATGTCGTATCCTTACTTATGTAGATTTTCAAATCAAATGTCGTATCCTTACTTATGTAGATTTTCAAATCAAATGTCGTATCCTTACTTATGTAGATTTTCAAATCAAATGTCGTATCCTTACTTATGTAGATTTTCAAATCAAATGTAGTATCCTTACTTATGTAGATTTTCAAATCAAATGTAGTATCCTTACTTATGTAGATTTTCAAATCAAATGTAGTATCCTTACTTATGTAGATTTTCAAATCAAATGTAGTATCCTTACTTATGTAAGAGCATGGAAAACAATTAAAGAAATAGAAGAAAATAAACTGGATTCATTTGAAAACAAATGTCTGAGGTGAATACTTCGTATACCATAAAATGAGTTAAAGAATTTGAGTGGTGCAGAAATATGAAAAATGTCAAAACATAAATAAATAATCTATAATCAAGAGAAGAAAGTGGTTATATGTTAGTCAGGTGATAAGAAAAGACAAGGAGAGAATCACAATGCAGGCCCTTATATAGGAACTAGATGGTAAAATAAAAAGAGGTCGCCGACAACCGCTATGGCACATGATGATGATGATGGTCTCTTATAAGTGTCATCTTCGTCTTTGTGATGCTTCAAAAAAATTCTCTTCTTCTTCTTCTTCCTCTACTACTACTACCTTTCAGCTCCCTGTGGAGCATATCAACAAACACTTCCCAAGCCATTCTGTTTCTTGCCATTCTTTTAAGATCATTCCATGTCTTCCCCATCATCTTCATCTCTGCTTCCATCTGTCTTCTTAAGAATATTTTGGTCTTCGTCTCTTTCCTTGTGGATTTCAAAAAAGATCATGTCATGTAATGCTCTCAGTTGGCTTCCGCAGTGTGCGTCCTATCCAGCACCATCGTCTTCGCTGTATCTCTTTATCCACTGGTATTTGACTGGTACATTTCCATAATTCTATGTTAGTGATTTTGTCCTGCCATTTCCATCCTTTTATTCTGCGCAAGCATCTATTAATGAAAGTCTGTTTCTTCGTGATTGTCAATTTTGTTGTTCTCCATGTTTCACAGCCATATAATATGGCTGATTTAACATTAGAGTTGAACATTTTAATTTTTTTAATTTAACCTAATTTCTACTGGATTTCCAGATGTTTCCATATATTTCAACATTTAAATTAAGTAAAAAAGTAAAGAGCCCCGTCACGCCAAGTGGCTTATAGGGAATATGGTGTTAGTGACCATAAATTTTACAGCACATGATTTTTGGGGTAATATGGTCGGATTATGCCCGTGCCGATTTGCTTTACCAGAATAAATCCGGTACCCATTAAAGACTTGATGAACCTAGAAGCCGTCGATCAGGTTCTTTATATTCTCTTCTTCTTCTACCTTTTTAGCTCCCAGTTGAGCATAGGTCTTCAACAAACACTTTCCAAGTCGTTCTGTTCTTATATTGGCTGCAATTAATTCTTATCTTCATTATAATATTCATATTAATGGGGCCCATTATTAAAAATGGGGTCTTGGTAGCCTAATTGGGAAAACCACCGGACTGGACTACCGACGGTCGAACAACCCGTGTTGGACAACCCGTGTTGGACAACCCGTGTCGAACAACCCGTGTTGGACAACCCGTGTTGGACAACCCATGTTGGACAACCCGTGTCGAACAACCCGTGTTGGACAACCCGTGTTGGACAACCCGTGTTGGACAACCCGTGTCGAACAACCCGTGTTGGACAACCCGTGTTGGACAACCCGTGTCGAACAACCCGTGTTGGACAACCCGTGTTGGACAACCCGTGTTGGACAACCCGTGTCGAACAACCCGTGTTGGACAACCCGTGTTGGACAACCCGTGTCGAACAACCCGTGTTGGACAACCCGTGTCGAACAACCCGTGTTGGACAACCCGTGTCGAACAACCCGTGTTGGACAACCCGTGTTGGACAACCCGTGTTGGACAACCCGTGTCGAACAACCCGTGTTGGACAACCCGTGTTGGACAACCCGTGTTCGATTCCCGCTGGGAGCAGTGTGGGTTGTACTTGTGGTTGGAAACAAAATACCCCCACGGTCGACCCAGCCGTTGGCAGAAATGGGTACCAGGGTATTACCCTGGGAAGTTGAGGAATGTCGCTTCGCATGTGAGTTTCGACGCTTGTAGCGACACTATACAGAAGTCTCCGAACATTTCTGGATAGGCGGCCGAGCACATATGGGTGGAAACTCGCGTGCTAAGACGCCGGTTCAAGTCTAGTACTTTACCTTGACCTTTACCTATACCTTTATTCATATTAATAATTAATTAATATTATGTAATCTTCATATTAATACACCTTTTCTTATTCTACATTAGAGTTTGTATTTGAACCCCATCTTGAAGTATGGCACAACTGCACAAAAGGAGAAGTTCTTGAAACCATTTCTTAATGGAGACCAGATTGGATGCTTTGCTTTGAGTGAGCCAGGTCAGAAATATTAATGGCTCCTGTTGGAATCGTTAATTGTGTTGTATAATGGCTCCTTCATCTGTTAAATGTTTCATAAATGTTTCTTTTACTAATTATATGTTTTATGTTGTGTAGAGGTCGCTACAAGAAGTATTTATATTATGTTGTGTAGAGGTCGCTACAAGAAGTATTTATATTATGTTGTGTAGAGGTTCCCCCAGGAACTATTTATATTTTGTTGTGTAGAGGTTCCTACAAAAACTATTTATATTTTGTTGTGTAGAGGTTCCTACATAAACTATTTATATTACGTTGTGTAGAGGTTCCAACAAAAACTATCTATATTATTCATAACTGCGACTGACCTTTGAAGTGAAACGGTACCAGACCCCGGTTTTGCCCTGGGACGGTGATGTGTGATCTGTGTTTGACTGCAGACTGCCACCAGCAGGATTGTGGTCGGGTCGAGTGTTTCACCGAAGTTGAGGCCTGACTTTATTTGTTGGGACAGCGATTCTGGCCAATCTCACTGATCATGTAGTCTAGGGAACAGACAGCTAATTGCAGTGCTGCGGTAAAGCTGGTAGCAAGGAGCCAGTAGTGGGGTTTCGTATACCCTTCAAGGTATAAAAAAAGTAAAGTACCCCGTCACGCCAAGTGACGTATTGGGAATATGGTGTTAGTGACCATAAGTTTTACAGACCTTCGACACATGATTTTTGGGGTAATGTGGTCGGTATTACGCCCGTGCCGTTTTATTTTCCCAGAAAAAGATCCGGTACCCATTAAAGATTGGGTGAACCTGGAAGCCGTCGGTTGGGATCGAACCCTACCTCTTGTCCTTTGTAGTCCAGTTCACTAACCACTGAGCTATCGCGGCTCCCATTTTTATTGTCGTATTTAACCTAATTTCTTTAGATTTCCATATGTTAACTTAGTGCAACAATAAGAGCCCTGTCACGCCAAGTGCCGTATAGGGAATACGGTGTTAGTGACCATACATTTTACAGACCTTCAGCACATGATTTTTGGGGTAATGTGGTCGGATATACATCCGTACCGCTTTACTTTTCCAGAAAAAAAATCCGGTACCCATATAAGGCTGGGTGAACCTGGAAGCCGTCGATCAGATCGAATCCGACCTCTTGTTGTAGACATCGCGGCACCCGACATGCGTATATGGGTGACAGTTAATTAATTAATAATAAAATAGAAATTGTGAATGGAAATGGAATAACTAATCAAGTACAGAAACAAATATTTCATATGTGGAGAGAATTTAAAAAAGAATAGGAATGGCAAAAAGTAATTTTAATGTCATGAAGAACATACTAACATCAAAACAAATAACACCAGGACTAAAACTAAGATAGCAAAATGTTATGTCTTTCTCAACGTTCATGTATGTTGCAGAAACATGGACATTAGACAAGAAACAGAACAGAAAATTGAAGCTTTTGAAATGTGGATATTTAAAATAGGTCGAATTGGATGGAAGGAAAAGAAAACAAACGATGAAGTCTTAAAACAACTAAAATGAAAAGAGAACTACTAAACACAATTCAAACAAGACAAATGCGATTTTTGGGCCATATTAAAAGACACTACAGCCTACTAAATGTAATCCTGGAGGGGAAAATACAAGGTAAAAGAGGCAGAGGCAGACCAAGACTAACATGGACGAGTAACATCAAAAGATGGATAAACCAGCCTATGACAACCTGCACCATCAAAGCAAGAGACAGAGCAAATGGCGCTCCATGGTAGCCAACCTTCGTTGTGGAGATGTCACTAAATGATGATGGCGAGAATCTGTCCTCTTTAAGGTGCTGGAAGGACCTTGACTTTAGACTTTAGAACGGAATGACGTCACTGCTGGCAGGGCATTCCCACATCTGCTCAGTCCCCGTTCCAGCAACTAACAAAGTGTTTTTCCTGATTGTTCATACTGTTCTAGTGAGTGCTACACGTTTAGACAAAAAATGCGTGCAGCTCATAATGCATACTTCTGAATCGCTGTAGTGACCGTCGCGGCAGCACGATTTTAATGCGCATGCGCCAAATTCGTGTAGATCCCGTGATCAGTGCGCGTGCCCCGAGAGTCGCTGTCCCTACACGTGACGCCAGTCCGCCACTTCAATGAAACACTCATTCGACTACAGTCCAGCTGGTTTTAAAGTACACAGATCACACATCCGTCACAGGACAAAGCTGCGGTTGGCACCGTTCCACCTCAATTAACGGTCAATCGCCAGCAGCACGAACCTCTGTGCCGGCGCCACAACCATGTTGACTTTATGGTCAGGTGAATGCGACCGGTCCATCCCTATCTCCACAAATCCAGACATGAAATAACCATTTGAAAACAAACAGCAACAACATTGCCACCTGTCCGGAACCTTATTTAACTAGGTGGTTATCTTGGCCCGTCGCAAGAACCGGAAGCAACATATTAACTAGTTTGGTGTAGTGAGTAGCGGTTATCTTATTCTACTGTTATGACTCATTCAGACCAGGATTCAATGAGTCTCATGTCTGCTTTGGGATATGGACAGTCTCCACAGAGTCTCTCTTCTGAGGTTGTGTGTGCGGGCCATGTCTTCCTGCAAGTCTGTGTTCCCAAGGACAGTGTTGAAAAATATTTTGCTGTCGTATCTGTTAAGTTGTGTTGTACAGACTGGGGACAATTAATAAAATGTATTTTGCTGTCGTATCAGCTAGGGTGTATTGTACAAACTGGGGACAATTACAAAATGTGTTTTGCTGTCGTATCTGCTAGGGTGTATTGTACAAACTGGGGACAATTAACAAATATGTTTTTGATGTCGTATCTGCTAGGGTGTGTTGTACAGACTATCTTGAATTTTTTAGCTTCTTGAGGTCGAGTATAACTTGGTCTCTACTTGAGAGTTGATAATTCTCTTTTCCCTCATATTTTAAGCGGTCTTGTGATGGTATTGTTCTTCAATGATAGGTTTGACTCCATATCTGACCAGATGGTCTTCTTGTGGTAGTCATTTCGTTGGTTTATCTGCTTGAGTTCATTTACGTGTAGATTGTAATGTCAAGGCACTCACTTTATCGCTCATCATCATCAGGTGCTATGACTGTTGGCGTAGGCGATCATCTCTTTCCATATCACTCGGCCCTTCATGTATGTCCTTATTTCAATTAGTGATATTTTATTATGTCATTTGGATAAGCAGTTCACAATGTATTCTCTTGGTTTCCTCTGCTTTTCTTTCAATTCGTTCTGTCTGTTGTTATAGTATTCACAATGTCTTCTTTTTGTATCGCATGTCCAATAAATGTATACTGACTCATCCTTATGATTTTGATGATTTTTCTGGTTTCTCCGACTCGTTTTAGACATTCTTCATTTGTATTTTTTGCTATTCATGGAATTCGTACATTCTTCTGATAAACGACATCTCAGCTGCCTCTAATGTCTCTGTGTTGTCTTACTTATCGCCCATGACTCACTTCCATATAGTAGAACAGGTTCAATGTGTGACTTTAGAACACGTTTTTCTAGCATTAATTGACAATGATTTGTTACATATGATATTTTTCATTCTATGGAATTCTGCCTTGCTTGTCCTATTATGTTTCTAATTTCTGCAACGCCTCTGCCATCTGATGTTATTATTGATTCCAGGTATTTGAATCTATCTGTGACCACTACTCTCTGGAAATTTAATCACAGCTGCGCTAGAGTTGTCTTTTAGTAATCTAGCTCACTATTCCTGCTTGTTTGCATTTCTGTTAGGACGGACAGCGCATCCAACAGTGTCGCCAGTTTTCTGCGCATGTTACATTTGTGGAGTATGGATCAAAGAGAGATGAATCATCATCATCATGTGCAATATCGGTTGGAGTAGTAATTATGTCCTTCCATAATCTTCTATCCACAGTGCATCGTATTAATCCTGTTGTTAAATGTTTTCCATGTCTGATACCAAGCTATCTAGTATCTTTTCTCTTTGTCGTCCGCGATCTCTCTTTGCCTGTATTTTGCCAGTTGTAACCAAATATTCCAATCTTCCTCTTCTCATGATGTGCTAGAAAAACATCTATTGTTTCTTTCTGATTTTTATAAAGAGTTTTTCTTTTCATGTTGGCCTCTGAGAATTTCCTCGTTGGTCTTTTTAGCTGTCCAGAGAACTTTCAACATTGTGATATCGACAGCTTGCTATAAACCATTTGGTAGATATGCTCACTTTAAGTGATTTTTGAGACTGGCTAGTGAAAAGCTATATTTGTTGGACAAACACAGAACAAGAAGATAACAGTTTTGACAAATCTTAAAGTTATTTATTTGTTTGTACAGGAAATGGCAGTGATGCAGGGGCGGCAACTACGAGCGCTCGACTCAACTCAGACAAGTGGGTACTCAATGGAACCAAGGCCTGGATCAGTAATGGCATTGAGTCCTCTGCTGCTGTGGTTTGTATAAAGTATATTTTTTTTTTTCGCTATTTCTTAAAAATCTGTCCTTTTCATTTTCCAGAAATGTAAATAAGTAAATCACAGAATTTATCTGCGAGAGAACTAGCACAGCGGTAGAGGACAATGTAACATGTACACAACAGTGCTCAGAGGACAATGTAACATGTACACAACAGTGCTCAGAGGACAATGTAACATGTACACAACAGTGCTCAGAGGACAATGTAACATGTACACAACAGTGCTCAGAGGACAATGTAACATGTACACAACAGTGCTCAGAGGACAATGTAACATGTACACAACAGTGCTCAGAGGACAATGTAACATGTACACAACAGTGCTCAGAGGACAATGTAACATGTACACAACAGTGCTCAGAGGACAATGTAACATGTACACAACAGTGCTCAGAGGACAATGTAACATGTACACAACAGTGCTCAGAGGACAATGTAACATGTACACAACAGTGCTCAGAGGACAATGTAACATGTACACAACAGTGCTCAGAGCCAAAATAATGGAGAAATGACAGGAAACAGCTTAAGGGACAGAGTAAGAAATAAGAAACACTGACCTGAGGAAGAAACTAGAAATTGAACCAGCCATCGAATACATAAAGAAACAACAGATAAATGGTTCGGCCACATTACAAGACAAAAAGAACTACAATGACTCAAAGAGCCATAAACAAACGCTACGAAAACGCCAGATTAAGAGGAAGACCGAGAAAGAGATGGATAAAGGGAATACTAGAGTCACTAGGAGGGAAACACCAGAAGACGCCAACAGAAGAGCAAAGAATCGCAGATTGTTTCTCCCCTCGACGTCAACGGCAGCAGAGGAAGGATAGAAGAAGAAGAAGAAGAAGAAGAAGAAGAAGAAGAAGAAGAAGAAGACGACAGTATTTATTATTTTTACTATTCTATATTGTCTTGTCGAGCTGAAGGCGGCAAATAGGGCGGACATTGTGAAATCTCCATGTTTGACGACCTTTGCTATCAAGTATCAGACCTTCAGACGGGATACTAGTTGCTCTCGAGGCAAGATGACGACCTCGAAACAGGGAGGTTGTGGGTTCAAATCCTGGCTGCACCAGTTGTGATTTTTTATCTATTATTTCTCTCTGCGGCAACCACCCCTGGTCTCAGCAGCGAGGCCCGGCTTGAAACGTCACTTACTCATCTACGGAAAAAAGTATGAGTACCTCCGAAGACGGAGTTATCTGCTTGTACGGCGAGGAACCCCTGTGTGCACGACTGCTTGGAAAATGGATTAACACACAAAATTCAGTTCCTAGTCTCTAGGGACTTCGTCAGAGGTCAAAGCTGGCGTAGAGGTCAAAGCTGGCGAACGGCAAAAAAAAAAAAAAAAAAAATAATAACAAAAAAACAAGACCATCACACAGCATCCTCATTGTATCTCATCCTCTTCTCGACAAGTCGCTCAATGTAGACAAGGGAGTTGATGTCTGCTCTTGTTACCTCTCGCCTCGGTGTTATTTTCAGCATTAATTTGTTCCATTATTTCTGCCCTCATTTTCTTTTACCCACTCCCCATTTCAGGGCTTTCTTCGAGATTCTCTTTGTTATAATGTTAGCCACTTACAGTTAAGGGACGTAACTCGTAATACAGAGATGAAGTACCTATGGCACGTGACTTGTCTATTTTAAGAAAGAGAGAGTGAGAGAAAAAGTCAAGGTGGAAACGGAGTTCACAGAAGAGTTCATATTCAGGTCTTGGACAAAAGATGTCACAACAAAAAATATTATTAAATTATTTTTTTTGTTGATTTCTATTTGTTTTTTAATTGATTTATTTTGTTAAAATAAATGTTTTTTTTTTTTTTAATTTCAGCTGTTTGCTAGCACAGATAGGAAATTAAAACATAAGGTAAATGTTAAATTATCTAAAAATGTCAATATTTTTTGTCTTTATTTAGAAGTTCTTTTGGATGTTCACCCATATTGTGAGTGCTGATGCATTGTGTTATTAGTTTATGACAAAACGGCAATAACTATGCCTTTTAGCCCGACCGACACATCCGTCTTTGACTTATGTAGATTTTCTTATTAATAATGTCAAGACAGCTGTTATTTATCACATGGACTTTTTCGATTTTAACTGTCAAGGGTTCTTTAACGTGCGCGAGTGCACACGGACTTTATGATTTCTTTTGGCCGTTATCTAAGAGGGCTAGATATCGGATCTCACTACCCAGAGATTATGAGAAGTAAAGCCACAATTTGATTTTTGACAATTTGAAAAACTTGGTCACGCACCAAATTGTCATGGTTAGTGTGAAAATTAGATGCCAATGAAAAGGAAACTGCCTGTCGAAATCTATCAGTCAGGGACTTGAAGGAAACAATTCAACCAATAGTGTATCTTTACAAGTAACTATCGAAACATCCGTCAAAAAAATACCATCCAACCATCCAACCATCAACCAAACATCGATCTATCAAACAAACCAAACATCCAACTATCAATCAAACATCGATCTATCAAACAAACCAAAAATCCAACTATCAATCAAACATCGATCTATCAAACAAACCAAACATCCAACTATCAATCAAACATCGATCTATCAAACAAACCAAACATCCAACTATCAATCAAACATCGATCTATCAAACAAACCAAACATCCATCTAAAATCCACATATCCATACAACCAACCGTTTATCTATCCATCAATATAATTCATCCATCCAAACATCCATCCACCCATCCATTTATCAACTCATCCATCCAACCAAACATCCATCCACCCAACGATTCATTATTTCATCCATCCAAACAAACATCCATCCACTCGTCCATTCATTAACTCATCCATCCAAACAAACATCCATCCACTCGTCCATTCATCAACTCATCCATCCAACCAAACATCCATCCACCCAACGATTCATTAACTCATCCATCCAAACAAACATCCATCCACTCGTCCATTCATTAACTCGTCCATCCAAACAAACATCCATCCACTCGTCCATTCATCAACTCATCCATCCAACCAAACATCCATCCACCTATCAATTCATCAACTCATCCATCCAAACAAACATCCATCCACTCGTCCATTTATCAACTCATCCATCCAAACAAACATCCATCCACCCGTCCATCCATCAACTCATCCATCCATCAACTCATCCATCCAAACAAACATCCAACCACCCGTCCATTCATCAACTCATCCATCCAACCAAACATCCATCCACTCGTCCATTCATTAACTCATCCATCCAACCAAACATCCATCCACTCGTCCATTCATCAACTCATCCATCTAACCAACATCCATCCACCTATCAATTCATCAACTCATCCATCCAACCAAACATCCATCCACCTATCCATCCACCAATCATCCATCCAACCAAACATCCATCCACCTATCAATTCATCCACTCATCCATCCAACAAACATCCAACCACCCGTCCTTCCATCAACTCATCCATCCAACCAAACATCCAACCACCCGTCCATTCATCAACTCATCCATCCAACCAAACATCCATCCACCCGTCCATCCATCAACTCATCCATCCAAACAAACATCCAACCACCCGTCCATTCATCAACTCATCCATCCAACCAAACATCTATCCACTCGTCCATTCATCAACTCATCCATCCAAACAAACATCCAACCACCCGTCCATCCATCCAAACAAACATCCAACCACCCGCCCATTCATCAGCTCATCCATCCAACCAAACATCCATCCACCTATCACGTCCATTCATCAACTCATCCATCCAACCAAACATCCATCCACCTATCAATTCATCAATTCATGCATCCAACCAACCACCCAAACAACAACCCATCCAACCAACCAATATTCAACAAACCATCAATCATAGCGAGTACAACCTGACTATGACACCCTCCACCATCAAAGCAAGAGACACACGGGAATGGCGCTCCATTGTAGCCAACCTTCGATGCGGAGACAGCACTCAATGATGATAATGATAATGAATCTGGAAGCCATCGATCAGAATTGAACCAGACCTTTTGCGTTGGTAACCCAGTTCAATAACCACTGAGCTACCGCGGCTCACGATCCTATTGCATTTTAAATAATTTTATATTGCTAAAGTCACACGATTTTATCTTGTTTTGCGCGCGGTTCTGAAACTCTTGAAATCTTATATTTACAGGGAATCAGTGCTTTTCTAGTGCCGAAACCAACAGATGGTCTCTCTCTTGGTAAAAAGGATGACAAGCTTGGAGTTAGAGCTTCGTCCACATGTTATTTGATCTTTGAGGACTGCGAGATTCCAAGGAGAACTTGTTAGGGGAGCAAGGAATGGGGTATACAATAGCACTGGTAGGTAGCAGGACGATGTATGTCTCTCTAATTATGTGAGAACCATTGGCAACTTTAATTTAAAAAAAAGACAAACATGATATCATAAAATACATTGAGGCTAAAAGAAAATTAACTTCAATATCAGGAGAATGGATTTATCTTAAAGGATACAAATAATAATAGAGAAGCGTTCGGCTTCTCGTGGCAAGGCGCGGTGCCATGGAGTACGGGTTCGAATCCTGCTACGGACCATATATTGTTCTCTGTTTTTTTCTGTTGTTGTTTGTCTGTCATTTTTCCGAGTGCTAACACATACTTCTTTGTTCTATTTATCTTAAAGCCTTGTTGTGAGAAGAGAAAAAAGTAAAACTATTAATTTACCATAGTAAACATCTATCCCGTGTGTTACCGGAGCCTCATTATGAGGGAAGTAAAGAATAGTGACACTGTGACCTTCCAGGCATGTCGTAAGAGGCGACTAAGGAGGTTGATCGATGGCTTGACAAGCTGTCATTGTAAAAAGTATTGTTATGGAAACAGTGCCATAGATTTTAGAAGCAGTGATCTCTGCAATATGTGCCATTTTGGCACGCAAGGTTCTGTTTTTGAGATTGTGGTTCTGCCCTGTGTGCCGTCTTCGGCTCGAAAGGACAATAGATAGATCTAACAACAGGAGTGAGTAGCAAAACTTATATCTATATTTTAAAAAAAACCTATCTTTACAACACATTGTACCATTGCTGGTGTATGTCGGGGGCAACGATAGAACCAGAGGGATAAGGCCGCTTGGTCAAGCTGTCGCCACGACGTGTGAGACTCAGGATTTTTATTTCACCCCCGATAGAAAAAAAACCCTTCTGTCTACCGCGATCTTCGAACACCGTACGCCAGCTTTTCAGCCAGCGCAACAGTGGTTTTAGCCGCTCGGCCACGCCCACCTCACTTATATCTATACATGCAAAAACTGAGATAATGTCCGTTGACAAAACATAAAGCCAACACAAAATCATCATCAAGAGTGAAGAACTTGAAATTGTAACAAACTATGAATATCTGGGATCTGTAGTAACTAACAATGGAGACTGTCAGAAAGAGATCTGTAGTAACTAACAATGGAGACTGTGAGGAAGAGATCTGTAGTAACTAACAATGGAGACTGTCAGAAAGAGATCTGTAGTAACTAACAATGGAGACTGTCAGAAAGAGATCTGTAGTAACTAACAATGGAGACTGTCAGAAAGAGATCTGTAGTAACTAACAATGGAGACTGTCAGAAAGAGATCTGTAGTAACTAACAATGGAGACTGTCAGAAAGAGATCTGTAGTAACTAACAATGAAGACTGTCAGAAAGAGATCTGTAGTAACTAACAATGGAGACTGTCAGAAAGAGATCTGTGGTAACTAACAATGGAGACTGTCAGAAAGAGATCTGTGGTAACTAACAATGGAGACTGTCAGAAAGAGATCTGTAGTAACTAACAATGAAGACTGTCAGAAAGAGATCTGTAGTAACTAACAATGGAGACTGTCAGAAAGAGATCTGTAGTAACTAACAATGAAGACTGTCAGAAAGAGATCTGTAGTAACTAACAATGGAGACTGTCAGAAAGAGATCTGTAGTAACTAACAATGGAGACTGTCAGAAAGAGATCTGTAGTAACTAACAATGGAGACTGTAGAAAGAGATCTGTAGTAACTAACAATGGAGACTGTCAAAAGAGATCTGTAGTAACTAACAATGGAGACTGTCAGAAAGAGATCTGTAGTAACTAACAATGGAGACTGTCAGAAAGGGATCTGTAGTAACTAACAATGGGGACTGTCAGAAAGAGATCTGTAGTAACTAACAATGGAGACTGTCAGAAGAGATCTGTAGTAACTTACAATGGAGACTGTCAGAAAGAGATCTGTAGTAACTAACAATGGAGACTGTCAGAAAGAGATCTGTAGTAACTAACAATGGAGACTGTCAGAAAGAGATAAAAAGAAGATTAGCAATAGCAACACAACAATTAAATGTCACAAAGAACATGTGGCACAATAACGGCAATGCAGTAACATTTCAATTCATCTCTCTCTCTGCGATCAGGACCCAATCAGAGTAGGATTCCAGCTCCTCACATGAACTCAGCTGTCAGGTTAGGTGTGTTACAAACAGAACATCACAATTAGAGTCTGCCAGATACCCTCTGATTGTACACCCGTTAAAAACGTTGCACTGTGTTCTGCGCCAGTGGCCCAGTGCATCCGACTTCAGCCAGCATTTTATTCAGGTTTGCTTTCCCTAGCCTTTGAATGTCCCCATCTTCCTGCAAGGCAGCAGGTGATCTTTTCTGTAGGGGGATTCTGCCCTTAGATGGTCGGCCCTCCCAGGTTTACGAGCACCATCTGCCCGAGTCACTAGAGGTGACTAACACAGACATGCACACACAAAGATATGAGATGTGACAAACACATACATGCACATAGCGATACGAGGCATGACTAACACTGGCATACATCAAGATATATAACACATGACTAACATAAACATGCACATAAAGATATGAGATATGACTGACATAGACATGCACCCACTAAGAAATTACACACGTCTAACATGGACATGCACACAAAGATATGAGATATGACCAACATAGATAGGCACACACAATGATATGAGATGTGACTAGCATAGCCGTGCAAACACAAGGATATGAGATGTGACATACACAGACATGCACAACAAAGATATGAGATATAACTAACATAAACATACACAAAGAGATATGAGATATCACTAGCCCCAAACACAAAGATATGACACATGACTAACACAGATACACACTAAGATATGAGATATGACTAAACACATACACACTTAAAGATATGAGACATGATTAACACGGACACGCCAAGATATGAGATATGACTAACATGACACACACCAAGATATGAGCCATGGCCAGCCACACACACAAGCCAAGATATGAGCCTTGGCTAGCAATGAAACACACCAAGAAATGAACCATGTCCAGCACAGAAAGAAAATATCCAGTACACATTAAGGTATCCATATGCTTGGGTTTGTTGTAGTCGGCAGACTCTTCTTAACGTGGGAATCATCGACATACGAGACGCCGGCCCCCATGAACTGTTAACAGATATCGTCCAAACAGTTGTACGGAGATTTGAGAGTGCAGTCTGACCCGTAGAACGTTCCCTTGCATGCACAGATCCCGGTTGACTGTCCACAGGTGTCGTTTGAAACAGTGGTCAGGACATTTAAGAGTGCAGTCTGGCCCGTAGTACGCTTCCTTGCGCGTACAGTCTGCTCTTTCTGTGTCACATATGATGTCACAGCCATCAGAACACGTCTGTTCGCACTGTAACCCAAAATTACCATCAGAACAAGTGTCATCACAGGTATATCCAGGATGTTTGCAATGTTGGCATTTTCCGGATTTTCCTCACATAAGGACCTGACACTAAGACAAGACCCGGAGCAGTCGTGTCCATAAATCCCGTGTGAACAGTTGAAGTGACACGTACCGATGATGACGGTGCAGCCTTTGCTACTCCCACCACACACTGTACAAAACGACCAAGAATGCCCGTCCAGACAATAGGTGTCTGTAAATGTTTGCACCTCACACACCGTCAGTGCACTGTCGGCCTGCGAAATGGTCGATGAGAACTAAATCTTAATGTGTGCCATTGTCGCTTGTGTGGTGACTACAATAGTGTTCACAGAAACGTTAGGGTAGGATATATCATTATACTGGAGCACTACAGCACCACTGTCAGAGAAAGCCTTTAGAGTGGCATTCTTTACCCGAATCATAGTGCTAGCTCGATGATAAATTCGAATGGTGTGAGTCTTCTGGACGTGTCAAAGTTCAGATACCAGTAAACAGAATTGTTCCACTTCTCAATTGTGTGTGTGTGTGCAGTCATTGTCATAAAGATTGGTCTTTGTTTTGCCATTAACTGCGGCCTCTGGTCCACATCCGTCCACTGTATATCAAGCATTAAATGTGTCGGTCTGGTTTGCGTTCTGTTTGAGAGCCACATTCCGACCCCCGCCAATGTAGATGGAGCAGATATTTGCAACTATCGCCCCTTCAATCCGTAACATGTTGATTAGACCATGAAACTGTCCGGATCTGTAGGTCCAGATCTCCAGGCGTATTTGCAAACTAGATCAAAGTACTGACACTGGGGTCCGAAACGTTCTCGCCGACAACTGTCACCGTTTGTGCATGTGGCTGTAGCCCTGTCACAAGCTGAGCGATTTTAGCAGTGACACTGCAACGCACAATTTGCCCCGAACCAACCGTCTACACAAGTTAGGCAGTTAGGTCATTAGCTTCCAATGTCGCAAACGAAGCCAGCAGAATAAAGACTTGATCTACATCGGTGGTTAACGAAATGTGCACAAACAATTATTCAAACCCGTGGTTACAATTCTAACAATGCGCCAACTCGCTGTGACAACAGACAGCGCGATGTTCAAGATCAGCATTGTATACACCACGGCTAGAACTCGGACGAAATTTCAATTCATGAGGACATGTCAAGGTAAATTTAAAGTTACGAGGCTTGTGTCGGCGTTTTAGCACGCGGGTTTTTACCCATATGTGCTCGGCCGCCTATCCAGAAATGTTCGGAAAACTCCTGTCAAGTGTCACCTTAAGCATCATAGCTCAAGAGCGAGGCGCCATTCCTCACCTTCCAAGAGTATGAACCCTGGTACCCATTTCTGCCAGCGGCTGGGTTGACCGCAGGGGCTATATTTTTTTCCCAACCACAGTACAATTCATAAATTGCTTAGTAACAATGGAAGGCTTGATTCCTGAGCGACGCATTAGGGTGAGGCCAAGAAGTAGGTGGTTTCTATACATCAATGAGGCATTGAAATGGCAACAGAAGAAATTGGCGATCTAGACAAAGACAGATTTATCAGACGGGCTGTGGTGAATGTAACGTTCTGTGGGAGATCTGGCTAGAGACAGAGATTCTTTCAGACGGGCTGTGGTGAATGTAACGTTCTGTGGGAGATCTGGCTAGAGACAGAGATTCTTTCAGACGGGCTGTGGTGAATGTAACGTTCTGTGGGAGATCTGGCTGAGATTCTTTCAGACGGGCTGTGCTGATGCAACGTTCTGTGGGAGATCTGGCTAGAGACAGAGATTCTTTCAGACGGGCTGTGGTGAATGTAACGCTCTGTGGGAGATCTGGCTAGAGACAGAGATTCTTTCAGACGGGCTGTGGTGAATGTAACGTTCTGTGGGAGATCTGGCTAGAGACAGAGATTCTTTCAGACGGGCTGTGGTGAATGTAACGTTCTGTGGGAGATCTGGCTAGAGACAGAGATTCTTTCAGACAGGCTGTGGTGAATGTAACGCTCTGTGGGAGATCTGGCAAGAGACAGAGATTCTTTCAGACGGGCTGTGGTGAATGTAACGCTCTGTGGGAGATCTGGCTAGAGACAGAGATTCTTTCAGACAGGCTGTGGTGAATGTAACGCTCTGTGGGAGATCTGGCTAGAGACAGAGATTCTTTCAGACGGGCTGTGGTGAATGTAACGCTCTGTGGGAGATCTGGCTAGAGACAGAGATTCTTTCAGACGGGCTGTGGTGAATGTAACGTTCTGTGGGAGATCTGGCTAGAGACAGAGATTCTTTCAGACGGGCTGTGGTGAATGTAACGTTCTGTGGGAGATCTGGCTAGAGACAGAGATTCTTTCAGACGGGCTGTGGTGAATGTAACGTTCTGTGGGAGATCTGGCTAGAGACAGAGATTCTTTTAGACGGACTGTGGTGAATGTAACGTTCTGTGGGAGATCTGGCTAGAGGACAGAGATTCTTCAGACGGGCTGTGGTGAATGTAACGCTCTGTGGGAGATCTGGCTAGAGACAGAGATTCTTTCAGACGGGCTGTGGTGAATGTAACGTTCTGTGGGAGATCTGGCTAGAGACAGAGATTCTTTCAGACGGGCTGTGGTGAATGTAACGTTCTGTGGGAGATCTGGCTAGAGACAGAGATTCTTTCAGACGGGCTGTGGTGAATGTAACGTTCTGTGGGAGATCTGGCTAGAGACAGAGATTCTTTCAGACGGGCTGTGGTGAATGTAACGTTCTGTGGGAGATCTGGCTAGAGACAGAGATTCTTTCAGACGGGCTGTGGTGAATGTAACGTTCTGTGGGAGATCTGGCTAGAGACAGAGATTCTTTCAGACGGGCTGTGGTGAATGTAACGCTCTGTGGGAGATCTGGCTAGAGACAGAGATTCTTTCAGACGGGCTGTGGTGAATGTAACGTTCTGTGGGAGATCTGGCTAGAGACAGAGATTCTTTCAGACGGGCTGTGGTGAATGTAACGCTCTGTGGGAGATCTGGCTAGAGACAGAGATTCTTTCAGACGGGCTGTGGTGAATGCAACGTTCTGTGGGAGATCTGGCTAGAGACAGAGATTCTTTCAGACGGGCTGTGGTGAATGTAACGCTCTGTGGGAGATCTGGCTAGAGACAGAGATTCTTTCAGACGGGCTGTGGTGAATGTAACGTTCTGTGGGAGATCTGGCTAGAGACAGAGATTCTTTCAGACGGGCTGTGGTGAATGTAACGCTCTGTGGGAGATCTGGCTAGAGACAGAGATTCTTTCAGACGGGCTGTGGTGAATGTAACGTTCTGTGGGAGATCTGGCTAGAGACAGAGATTCTTTCAGACGGGCTGTGGTGAATGTAACGCTCTGTGGGAGATCTGGCTAGAGACAGAGATTCTTTCAGACGGGCTGTGGTGAATGTAACGTTCTGTGGGAGATCTGGCTAGAGACAGAGATTCTTTCCGACGGGCTGTGGTGAATGCAACGTTCTGTGGGAGATCTGGCTAGAGACAGAGATTCTTTCAGACGGGCTGTGGTGAATGTAACGTTCTGTGTGAGATCTGGCTAGAGACAGAGATTCTTTCAGAATGGCTATGGTGAATGTAACGTTCTGTGGGAGATCTGGCTAGAGACAGAGATTCTTTCAGAATGGCTGTGGTGAATGCAACGTTCTGTGGGAGATCTGGCTAGAGACAGAGATTCTTTCAGACGGCTGTGGTGAATGTAACGCTCTGTGGGAGATCTGGCTAGAGACAGAGATTCTTTCAGACGGGCTGTGGTGAATGTAACGTTCTGTGGGAGATCTGGCTAGAGACAGAGATTCTTTCCGACGGGCTGTGGTGAATGTAACGTTCTGTGGGAGATCTGGCTAGAGACAGAGATTCTTTCAGACGGGCTGTGGTGAATGTAACGTTCTGTGGGAGATCTGGCTAGAGACAGAGATTCTTCAGAATGGCTGTGGTGAATGTAACGTTCTGTGGGAGATCTGGCTAGACAGAGATTCTTTCAGAATGGCTGTGGTGAATGTAACGTTCTGTGGGAGATCTGGCTAGAGACAGAGATTCTTTCAGAATGGCTGTGGTGAATGCATCGTTCTGTGGGATATCTAGCTAGAGACAGAGATTCTTTCAGAATGGCTGTGGTGAATGCAACGTTCTGTGTGAGATCTGGCTAGAGACAGAGATTCTTTCAGAATGGCTGTGGTGAATGCAACACACTGCAAAATACATTCGACCGGATGATGATGATCTAACAACAATTAACATAGTCGATATGTCTGTTTAATATGTCAAACTAATGGTTACAACTTCATCGCAATATCTCCCTATCTCCTTTCTTATAGCAATTAACAGGGTCAAAGTTTCATGACCGACTAACACAGTTCAGCTAGTGGCTTCTGGGTAATATGTACTGCACACCCGCTCCCAAGTAAGTAAAACGATACGACCACATTACCCCAAAAATCATGTGCCGAAGGTCTGTAAAAGTTATGGTCACTAACACCATATTTCCTATACGCCACTTGGCGTGACGGGGCTCTTTACTTTTATTTTCCCTTTTACTTTACTTTACTTTTACTTTGCTTCTACTTTACTTTACTTTTACATCATCTTTCCGTTACATTACTTTTACTTTTCTTTACTTTTACTTTACCTCCCTACAGCAAACTCTAGATGGTGGCAGAATTGGAATAGGAGCTCAAGCAGTGGGAATTGCACAGGTAAGGAAGGAAGTAGCACTAATTATAAGGAATTAAGTAGCACTAAATTGTTAGGAAGGAAGTAGCACTAATTTGTTAGGAATGAAGTAGCACTAATTTGTTAGGAAGGAAGTAGCACTAAATTTGTAAGGAAGGAAGTAGCACTAAATTGTTAGGAAGTAAGTAGCACTAATTTGTTAGGAATGAAGTAGCACTAGTTTGTTAGGAAGGAAGTAGCACTAAATTTGTTAGGAAGGAAGTAGCACTAAATTGTAAGGAAGGAATTAGCACTAATTTGTTAGGAAGGAGTAGCACTAATTTGTAAGGAAAGAAGTAGCACTAAATTGTAAGGAAGGAAGTAGCACTAAATTGGTAAGGATGTAAGTAACACTAAATTGGTAAGGATGGAAGTAGTACTAAATTTGTAAGAAAGGAAGTAGCACTTAATTGGTAAGGATGGAAGTAACACTAAATTGGTAAGGATGGAAGTAGCACTTCTTAGAATGAAAGTGACTCTAAATTCTTAGAATTAAATTTCTAATAGGAAACGTTCAGTCGACATTACGATTTGTTGGTAGGTACTGTTGTGTGTTTGGGTGTCCGGTTAGCGCAATCGATAGGCGGTTGGCTTACCACGGCAACAGCCGGGGTTCGTAATCCTGGCGAGGACACCTGGGTTTTACTAATTCCCTAAAAATTAGTAGGAGCCGCGATAGCTCAGTGGTTAGTGAACTGGACTACTACGGACAAGGGGTAGGGTTCGATCCCAACCGACGGCTCCGGGTTCACCCAGCCTTAAATGGGTACCGGATTTTTTCCTGGGAAAGTAAAAGCAGCACGGGCGTAATACCGACCACATTACCCCAAAAATCATGTGCTGAAGGTCTGTAAAATATAGGGTCACTAACACCATATTTCCCTATACGCCACTTGGCGTGACGGGGGGTACTTTACTTTTTTTTTTTTTACTGTTGTGTGTTTACAATTGTTTACTTTGTTTGAAGATGTATATCTCAGCATTGGAGAAGTAAAGGAGAAGATTTAGCTCAGTGGTTAGCGAACTCGACTATAAAGGCAAGAGGTCTGGTTCGATCCTGATCGATGGCTTCTGGGTTCACCCAGCCTTAAATGGGTACTGCATTTTTTTCTGGAAAGTAAAGCGACACGGGCATAATACCGATCACATTACCCCAAAAAATCATGTGCAGGAGGTCTATAAAAATGATAGTCACTGAGACCATATTTCCTATACGTCACTTGGCGTGACGGTGGCTCTTGGCGTTACTTGTTTAATGGTGAAGTAAAAATTGTTAACAAGAATTATTGATATCATCGTCAACTTTATGTCAGGGTTGTTTCCTCCTATGACGTAATTAGGAAATATTTGTGCTTCTTTGAGATATCGAATTGTATCTTAATCTTCGCATGGTTATTATTTAGAATGGCCGTTGTAGAGGTCGGTGAAAAATGACTCGTCGTTACATCCATCTACGACCTATTAAAGTGGCTAGGAATTAAGGTGGTTGTGTCTCTTTATAACCCATTAAAGTGGCTAGGAATTAAGGTGGTTGTGTCTCTTTATAACCATTAAAGTGGCTAGGAATTAAGGTGGTTGTGTCTCTTTATAACCCATTAAAGTGGCTAGGAATTAAGGTGCTTGTGTCTCTTTATAACCCATTAAAGTGGCTAGGAATTAAGGTGCTTGTGTCTCTTTATAACCCATTAAAGTGGCTAGGAATTAAGGTGCTTGTGTCTCTTTATAACCCATTAAAGTGGCTAGGAATTAAGGTGCTTGTGTCTCTTTATAACCCATTAAAGTTGCTAGGAATTAAGGTGGTTGTGTCTCTTTATAACCATTAAAGTGGCTAGGAATTAAGGTGGTTGTGTCTCTTTATAACCCATTAAAGTTGCTAGGAATTAAGGTGGTTGTGTCTCTTTATAACCCATTAAAGTGGCTAGGAATTAAGGTGGTTGTGTCTCTTTATAACCCATTAAAGTGGCTAGGAATTAAGGTGGTTGTGTCTCTTTATAACCCATTAAAGTGGCTAGGAATTAAGGTGGTTGTGTCTCTTTATAACCCATTAAAGTGGCTAGGAATTAAGGTGGTTGTGTCTCTTTATAACCCATTAAAGTGGCTAGGAATTAAGGTGCTTGTGTCTCTTTATAACCCATTAAAGTGGCTAGGAATTAAGGTGCTTGTGTCTCTTTATAACCCATTAAAGTGGCTAGGAATTAAGGTGCTTGTGTCTCTTTATAACCCATTAAAGTTGCTAGGAATTAAGGTGGTTGTGTCTCTTTATAACCCATTAAAGTGGCTAGGAATTAAGGTGGTTGTGTCTCTTTATAACCCATTAAAGTTGCTAGGAATTAAGGTGGTTGTGTCTCTTTATAACCCATTAAAGTGGCTAGGAATTAAGGTGGTTGTGTCTCTTTATAACCCATTAAAGTGGCTAGGAATTAAGGTGGTTGTGTCTCTTTATAACCCATTAAAGTGGCTAGGAATTAAGGTGGTTGTGTCTCTTTATAACCCATTAAAGTGGCTAGGATTAAGGTGGTTGTGTCTCTTTATAACCCATTAAAGTGGCTAGGAATTAAGGTGGTTGTGTCTCTTTATAACCCATTAAAGTGGCTAGGAATTAAGGTGGTTGTGTCTCTTTATAACCATTAAAGTGGCTAGGAATTAAGGTGTTTGTGTCTCTTTATAACCCATTAAAGTGGCTAGGAATTAAGGTGGTTGTGTCTCTTTATAACCCATTAAAGTGGCTAGGAATTAAGGTGGTTGTGTCTCTTTATAACCCATTAAAGTGGCTAGGAATTAAGGTGGTTGTGTCTCTTTATAACCCATTAAAGTGGCTAGGAATTAAGGTGGTTATGTCCCCCTCATCATCATGTCCCTCCACAATCTTCTATCTACAGTGGATCGTATCAGTTCTGTTGTTGACTGTTTTCCATGCCATGACACCAAGCTATCCAGTATTTTCTCTCTTTGTCGTACGCGATCTCTCTTTCCTTTTATTTTGCCAGTTGTAACCAAGTATTCTAACTTTCCTCTTCTCATGATGTGATCTTTCTGATGTTTTTAGGAGCTCCCTTTTTGTGTTGGCCTCTTTGAGAACTTCCTAATTGGTCTTTTTAGCTGTCCAGGGAACTTTCAACAATGTCCCTCTACGACCTATAAAAGTAGCTAGAAATTAAGGTGGTTATGTCCCTCTACAACCTATAAAAGTGGCTAGAATTAAGGTGGTTATGTCCCTCTACAACCTATAAAAGTAGCTAGAAATTAAGGTGGTTATGTCCCTCTACAACCTATAAAAGTGGCTAGAAATTAAGGTGGTTATGTCCCTCTACCACATATTCAAGTGGCCAGGAATTAAGGGAAGAATGTGAACAAGAGCAATTAAAGTAATGACTGGGCCAACCGAAAGAGCATCATGCTTGATCTTACGAAGCTGGGGCATATCAACAATCTCAGAATAATCAGAAGCTTAATACGATTTGAGTGCCACGTTTACACAACAACCGCACCTGACTCAATCCCAGGTCTGCAACACATCGACAGTCTAATCCCTGAATAATACGAGGTAAAAAAAAAATAAGGTGATAAGAAATTACATCACTGACCGCACATGAAGTCACACACCTCACTAAAAGGTCAAGGTCAAGTACGAGACTTGAACCGGCGTCTTAGCACGCGAGTTTCCACCCATTTGTGTTCGGCCGCCTATCCAGAAATGTTCGGAGATTTCTGTATAGTGTCGCCTCAAGGACATAATCGACATTTCTCACCTTCCAGGGTAATACCCTGGTATCCATTTCTGCCAACGGCTGGGTCGACCGTGGGGGCATTTTTTTTTCTCCAAACCACGAATACAATTCACACTGCTCCCAGCGGGAATCGAACACGGGTTGTCCGAACGTAGGTAGTCCAGTCGGGTTGTTTTCCCAACTCGGTTACCGAGGCCCCCAAAGAGCATCATGCTCCTCACTTTTGCAGCACAGGTCGGAGGAGTGGAGTTCCCAGTCTGACGTAATGAAAATATCCATTTATTATTATTAGTCTCCTGACGTAAAGTTATGTTGCTGACCCGCCCTACCATGCACAGTTACTCCATGATAAAGTGATTACTTTCAGGGAAGAATCAGTACTGTGAGTATATATGAAAGTCACGCAGAGTAAGACGTAAGTGATCATATCTCTCCACAACTTTCAATCTCGACAGTTGTTTATCGAATCTGTTATTGACTTTCTGCCAAGCCATTCTCTTAGGTTGTCTGGTATCTTTTGTATTTTCTTCCCTCTATCTCTTCGCCTCTCAATTTTCTCAGTAAAAAAAGTAAAGTACCCCCGTCACGCCAAGTAACGTATAGAGAATATGGTGTTAGTGACCATAAATTTTACAGACCTACAGCACATGATTTTTTAGGTAATGTTGTCGGTATTACGCCCGTGGCGCTAAAATCCGGTACCCATTTAAGGCTGGGTGAACCCGGAAGCCGTCGGTTGGGATAGAACCCTACCTATTGTCCTTTGTAGTCAAGTTCACTAACCACTGAGCTGTCGCGGCTCCCAATTTTCTCAGTTGTTACAATATATTCCAGCTGTTCCCTTCTCATTCATCATCATCAAGTACCGTGCCTACTGGCGTAGGTGATCATGTCTCTCCACAATTTTCTATCTCGGCAGCTATTTATCATTTCTGTTGTTAACCTTCTGCCAAGCCATTCTCCTAAGCTGCCTGTTATTTTTTCTCTTTGCTTCCCTCTATCTCTTCGTCCCTCAATTTTCCAGTTGTTACAATATATTCCAGTTGTTCTCTTCTCATTACATGGTCAATAAATGATGATTGTTTCTTCCTAATATTGGAAATTAGTCCTCTTTTTACTTTGACCTCTTTCAGAACGCCTTCATTACCCTTCTCATTACATGGTCAATGAAATCGTCATTCTCATAACAACTTCTGATTCTTCTATTTCTCTCGCGTTCGCCAGCTTTCAACTCTGGCGAAGTCCCTAGAGACTAGGAACTGAATTTTGCGTGTTAATCCGTTTTTTCCCTGGCATCCGTGTGAACAGAGGTCCCTCGCCGCACAGGCAGATAACTCCGTCTACGGGGTACTAATATTTATTTCCGTCGATGAGTAACTGACGTTTCAAGCCGGGCCTCGCTTCTGAGACCAGTGGTGGTTGCCGCAGAAAGAAATCACAAATAAATATCTCAACAATATGCAGCCGGGGTTTGAACTCACAACTTCTCTGTCTCGAGACCAGTATCTTGCCTCGAGACCAACCAGTTCTCCGATGTTCTTATTTCAGTATTTCTGAAGCACTTGCAGTACTGCTTCTCTAACTTTTCATTATTCTTGATCTTTTTGCAAGGCAGCAACTGGTTGTAGTCAGAGTTGTTTCTGCTACCAAAGTCATGATCTTTCTAATTGGGCTTGCATCACATCTACTTTTATTTGGGCGGTTTCAAAGAATGCTTTGGTAGAATGCCAGTCACAGAATCTACACATAACTGAACAAATAGAAAGCTGTGCAGAGACATGATCGCCACGCCTTCAGGCATGCTAACTGATGAATTAAGAAAGAATGATTGTGGATTTGCCACCAATACTATTGTTAGGGGGAGCGGCGATAGCTCAGTGGATAGGGAACTGGACTACAAAGGACAAGGTGTTGGGTTCGATCCCAACCGACGGCTTCCAGGTTCACTCAGCCTTAAATGGATACCGGATTTTTTTTTTTCTGGGAAAGTAAAGCGGCACGGGCGTAATACCGACCACATTACCCCAAAAAATAATGTGCTGAAGGTCTGTAAAATTGATGGTCACTAACACCATTTTCCCTATACGCCACTTGACGTGACGGGAGCTCTTTACTTTACTTTTACTACTATCTTTAGGAGGTGGAAATGGGGTGGCTGGGTAGACTACAGGTACAACGTCAGTCCCAGAACAGGAAGAATCCGGGTTTAAGCCACCACAGGTAGTAGGGATTTTTACTTTAAAAGATGAAAAAAATTAATCTGTGGTTTCTTTATGACGTTAACCTCCCCTGATCTCTTGGGTGTGAGATCTGATGTCCAGCCCTCTCGGATAACGGTAATAAACAAGAGGTCCCGTGTGCACTCGCGCATGTTAAAGATCTCTTGGCAATTAAAATCGAAAAGTGTAGACATAAATATGGGCGTTTCCGTGACAAAATTGTCAGCAAAAACCTGCCCACACCGTGGATCTCAGACCGTGCTACGGAGCTCGTTCACGTGGGTCATGATTCTACTCGGATTTTCTCGAGTGGGATATCGGATCACATATGGGTTCCCTCGATGTGCAGTGATGATGGTCCTAACAACAACAACAACAACAGCAGCAGCAACAGCAACAACAACAGAAGCAACAACAGTAACAACAACAGAAGCAACAACAACACAGCAAACAACAACAGAAACAACAACAACAACAGCTAAAACAACAACAACAACAGCAACAACAACAAGAACAACAGAAGCAACAGCAATAACAGCAACCGTAACAAAAACAAAAACAACAACAGCAACAACAACAACAGCAGCAGCAACAACAGCAACAGCAACAACAACAACAACAATAACAGCAGCAACAAAAACAACAACAGCTACACCAGCTACACCAGCAACAGTAACAACAACAACAATAGCAGCAGTAACAACAGCAACAACAACAGCAACAGCAACAACAACAACAATAACAACAATAACAACAAACCAACAATAACAGCAACAACAACAACAGCAACAGCAACAACAATAACAGCAGCAACAACAACAGCAACAGCAACAACAACAACAGCAACAGCAACAACAACAACAGCAGCAGCAGCAGCAGTAACAACAGCAACAGCAACAACAACAGCAGCAACAACAACAACAGCAACAACAGCTACAACAACAGCAACAACAACAACAACAGCAGTAACAACAGCAACAACAACAACAACAACAACAACAGCTAGAACAACAAAACTGTTTTCGTTTTCTTAGCAACAAAGTTTGCTTCCTAGATAACCTCTTCCTGTGAATGTTAAGAAGAGAAACGCCTAAGTTTGAACATATTAAGCACCTCCATCCAAGCAAACTATATGTTACATACTATGTAGAGCTTACCTAATACTTGCTACATATAGAGCTTACCTAATACTTGCTACAGATAGAGCTTACCTAATACTTGCTACATATAGAGCTTACTTAATACTTGCTACAGATAGAGCTTACCTAATACTTGCTACATATAGAGCTTACATAATACTTGCTACAGATAGAGCTTACTTAATACTTGCTACAGGTAGAGCTTACCTAATACTTGCTACAGATAGAGCTTACTTAATACTTGCTACAGGTAGAGCTTACCTAATACTTGCTACAGATAGAGCTTACTTAATACTTGCTACATAAGAGCTTACCTAATACTTGCTACATATAGAGCTTACCTAATGCCCACTACATATAGAGATTACCTAAAACTTGCTACAGATAGAGCTTACCTAATACTTGCTACATATAGAGCATACCTAATACCCACTACATATAGAGCGTACCTAATACCTACAACATATAGAGCTTACCTAATACCTTCTACATGTGAGCTTACCTAATACCTTCTACATATAGATCTTTATCTAACACCTACTACATATAGAGCTTTATCTAACACCTACTACATATAGAGCTTATTTAATACCTTCTGCATGTGAGCTTACCTAATACCTCCTACATGTGAGCTTACCTAATACCTTCTACATGTGAGCTTACCTAATACCTCCTACATGTGAGCTTACCTAATACCTTCTACATATAGAGCTTATCAAACACCAACTACATATAGAGCTTATCTAATACCTACTACATATAGAGCTTATCTAATACCTTCTACATGTGAGCTTACCTAATACCTTCTACATGTGAGCTTACCTAATACCTTCTACATATAGAGCTTATCTAACACCTACTACATATAGAGCTTTATCTAACACTTACTACATATAGAGCTTTATCTAACACCTACTACATATAGAGCTTATCTAATACCTACTACATATAGAGCTTATCTAATACCTACTACATATAGAGCTTATCTAATACCTACTACATATAGAGCTTTTTCTAACAGCTACTACATCTAGAGCTTATCTAACACCTTCAACAAATAGAGCTTTATCTAACACCTACTACATATAGAGCTTTATCTAACACCTACTACATATAGAGCTTTATCTAACACCTACTACATATAGAGCTTTATCTAACACCTTCTACATATAGAGCTTATCTAATACATACTAATACAGAGCTTTATCTAACAGGCTCCAGTTACCCAAGCCTCTTCTGCTTTCTTAATCCTTTCCTTTCTTCTCTCTTACTGCAAAAATATACTTAATCCACTTTCTAATCCACCAGGCCTCATTGGATTGTGCTTTAGATTATGCCACCAAGACTGTCGTTCGGATCACCCATAGCTAAACTGCAGGCCATTCAGGTACAATGACTTGGTTTGTTTTTTTTTTGCATGAGTACAACAGGTGGAAGGGAGCCGCGATAGCTCAGTGGTTAGTGAACTGGACTACAAAGGACAAGAGGTAGGGTTCGATCCCAACCGACGGCTTCCGGTTCACCCATCATTTAATGGGTACCGGATTTTTTTCTGGGAAAGTAAAAGACACGGGCGCAAAACCGACCACATTACCTCACAATCATGTGCTGAAGGTCTGTAAAATTTATGGTCACTAACACCATAATACCCTATACGCCACTTGTCGTGACGGGGGTACTTTACTTAGTTTACTTTTTTTAATATAGCAGCTAAATTAGTAGAGAGACAAGTAAAAAAAAAAAAAACTACGTTTCGGCAAAAGCCTTCATCAGGTAGAAAAGAAAATATGCAAAGATGATAAGCAATACTATTCTAAAATAAGGAAAAACATAACGCCTAACATCATCATGTGCCATACCGATTGCGTAGGCGATCATGTACTTCCACAATCTTCTATCTACAGTGCAACGTATCAGTTCTGTTGTTGACCGTTTTCCATGCCATGACACCAAGCTATCCAGTATTTTCTCTATTTGTCGTCCACGATCTCTCTTTCCATGTATTTTGCCAGTTGTAATCAAGTATTCCAACTTTCTCTTCTCATGATGTGCCCAAAAAATGTTGATTGTTTCTTTCTATTGTTTTTTAAGAGCTGCGTTTTTGTGTTGACTTTGAAAATTTCCTCGTTGGTCTTTTTAGCTGTCCAGGGAACTTTGAACATTCTTCTGAGAATCCCATCTCTGTGGCCTCTTTGAGAATTTCCTCATTGGCCTTTTTAGCTGTCCAGGGAACTTTCAACATTATTCTGAGAAATCCCATCTCTGTGGCCTCTTTGAGAATTTCCTCATTGGCCTTTTTAGCTGTCCAGGGAACTTTCAACATTATTCTGAGAAAATCCCATCTCTGTGGCCTCTTTGAGAATTTCCTCGTTGGCCTTTTTAGCTGTCCAGGGAACTTTCAACATTATTCTGAGAATTCCCATCTCAGTCTATCACTGATCTGGAAAATGAGATGTTATATTTATTTTACACGAAAGTATTGATATCACCACTATTATCATCATTTTTAAAATCATCTTTTCCTGTAATAACCATACCGATCTAATGTTGTATCCTTGACCCTTTATTCTATTTTTAGATGAAAGTAGCAGACATGCAAGTGCGTACAGAAAGTGCACGTCTGTTGGTGTGGAAAGCCGCCATGTTGAAGGATGCCGGGAAAAGCCACACTAAGGTATTATTCATGTTTTGTTTGAAAGGTCAAGGTAAAGTATGAGACTTGAATCGACGTCTTAGCACGCGAGTTTTCACCCTTAGGTGCTCGGCCGCCTATCAAGTTTTCGGAGACTTCTGGATAGTGTCGCTTCAAGGATCGAAACTCTCGATGCGAGGCGGCATTCCTCACCTTCCCAGAGTAAAATTGTGACGCCTGTGTTATGTTTTTGATCTTCATTATGCCAATTTCGATGTTTTTATTTGTGTATACACCAAAACTGTTTCACAAGAGCAGCTGCTGAGTTAACCAGCATTGCAGGTCTGGGTTTACTTATTCGCTAAATAAGCTATTAGGGTCACACATTCCGAGGGGCCTTAAAAAAATCTTGCATAATTTGTTTTGGGACTACACTTTTGTTATGGTTATGATTAGTCGAACGCCCCGGTATCACTGCAAACGAATTAAAATCCATAACTGTTCAACTGCACGGCCAGTGGAAACATTCGAATTAAAATTCATCTCATTGAAGGATCCAAAGAAAGAAAGGCAGCTGCTGTCCCCATCATAGCAGTTACAGCACACGCCACAAGACATAACGCCAAGCGGCACCGAAAGCGAACGCAGCTGAACTGTCCTTCGTCATACGATATCATCATTCATCGTAAGCAATCGGATTATCATAACACGATCCGGATGAAAAACACAGCTCACGGTGTGCACAAAGCACTAAACTCAGTAGCTCCTCCAGCAAGCCGGACTTGGAATATGAGGAAACTGCAACAAGGAACACTTTTCACACTGAGCCTCAATGGTTCCTGCCGCCTATCCGACATATTGATCTGAAGTGACCTACACTTTTATATACCAGTATATGATTTCAAGTGTTGGGAGACTTTCTTATGTTAATGTTTAAGGCGAGGCCTCAAATATTCAGCTGAAGGCCGTACCAAGTCTAAATCTGGAGATGAATATAAGACGCTGATATGGCACCAAGATGGAAGTTTCGTCCGAGTTCTAGCCGTGGTGTATACAATGCTGATCTTGAACATCGCGCTGTCTGTTGTCACAGCGAGTTGGCGGATTGTTAGAATTGTAACAACGGGTTTGAAATAATTGTTTGTGCACATTTCGTTAACCACCGATGTAGATCAAGTCTTTATTCTGCTGGCTTTGTTTGCGACATTGGAAGCTAATGATCTAACTGCCTACTTGTGTAGACGGTTGGTTCGGGGCAAATTGTGCGTTGCAGTGTCACTGCTAAAATCGCTCAGTTTGTGTGACAGGGCTACAGGGACATGCACAAACGGTGACAGTTGTCGGCGAGAGCGTTTCGGACCCCAGTGTCAGTACTTTGATCTAGTTTGCAAATACGCCTAGGGATCTGGACCTACAGATCCGGACAGTTTCATGGTCTAATCAACATGTTACGGATTGAAGGGCGATAGTTGCGATAGTGCAAATATCTGCTCCATCTACATTGGCGGGGTCGGAATGTGGCTCTCAAACAGAACGCAAACCAGACCGACACATGTAATGCTTGTTAATAAAGTGGACGGGTGTGGACCAGAGGCCGCAGTTAATGGCAAAACAAAGACCAATCTTTATGACAATGACTGCACACACACACACACACACACAATTGAGAAGTGGAACCAATTCTGTTTACTGGTATCTGAACTTTGACACGTCCCAGAAGACTCACACCATTCGAATTTATCATCGAGCTAGCACTATGATTCGGGTAAAGAATGACACTCCAAAGGCTTTCTCTGACAGTGGCGATGTAGTGTTCCAGTATAATGATATATCATACCCAAATATTTCTGTGAACACTATTGTAGTCACCATACAAGCGACAATGGCACACAGTAAGTTTGAGTTCTCACCGACCTTTTCGCAGGACGAGATTGCACTGACGGTGTGTGAGGTGCAAACATTTACAGACACCTATTGTCTGGACGGGCATTCTTGGTCGTTTTGTACAGTGTGTGGTGGGAGTAGCAAAGGCTGCACCGTCATCATCGGTACGTGCACTTCAACTGTTCACATGGGATTTATGGACACGACTGCTCCAGGTCTTGTCTTAGTGTCAGTTCTTTATGTGAGGAAAATCCGGAAAATGCCAACATTGCAAACATCCTGGTCTATACCTGTGATGACACTTGTCCTGATGGTAATTTTGGGCTACAGTGCGAACAGACGTGTTCTGATGGCTGTGACATCATATGTGACACAGAAAGAGCAGAACTGTACGCGCAAGGAAGCGTTTCTACGGGTCAGACTGCACTCTCAAATGTCCTGACCACTGTTTCAACGACACCTGTGAACAGTCAACCGGTATCTGTTCATGCAAGGGAACGTTCTACGGGTCAGACTGCACTCTCAATCTCCGTACAACTGTTTGGACGATATCTGTTAACAGTTCATGGGGGCCGGCGTCTCGTATGTCGATGATTCCCACGTTAAGAAAAGTCTGCCGACTACAACAAACCCAAGCATATGGATACCTTAATGTGTACTGGATATTTTCTTTCTGTGCTGGACATGGTTCATTTCTTGGTGTGTTTCATTGCTAGCCAAGGCTCATATCTTGGCTTATGTGTGTGTGTGTGTGTGTGTGCTGGTCATGGCTCATATCTTGGTGCGTGTCATGTTAGTCATATCTCATATCTTGGAGTGTCCGTGTTAATCATGTCTCATATCTTTAAGTGTGTATGTGTTTTAGTCATATCTCATATCTTAGTGTGTATCTGTGTTAGTCATGTGTCATATCTTTGTGTTTGGGCTAGTGATATCTCATATCTCTGTGTGTATGTTTTATGTTAGTCATATCTCATATCTTTGTGTGTGCATGTCTGTGTATGTCACATCTCATATC
>JAVIAB010000008.1:8579197-8774197 GCA_032433765.1 Megaustenia siamemsis
TTAAATGGTTTGATGTTAATGCTACAGTTTGTGTTCTGTGTTGATATCTTCTAATATCATGTATCAGATAAGTGTTAATGGATAACATGCAAGCAAATAATGATCTCTGATATATAGAAAAACAAGAAAAAGGGAAGAAACCCTCTACTATTTCTTCCTCTTTTCAGCTCCCTGTGGAGTATAGGCCTTCAACAAACACGTTCAGCTCCCTGTGGAATATAGGCCTTCACAAACATGTCAGCACCCTATGGAGCATAGGCCTTCAACAAACACGTTCAGCTCCCTGTGGAGCATAGACCTTCAGCAAACATGTTCAGCTCCCTCTGTGGAATATAGGCCTTCAGCAAACACGTTTAACTCTTTGTGGAGCATCGGTCTAAAACAAACACTTTCAGCTCCCCGTGGAGCATAGGTCTTCACCAAACACTTTCAGCTCCCTGTGGAGTATAGGTCTTCACCAAAACTTTTAGCTCCCTGTAGAGTATAGGTCTTCAACAAACACTTTCAGCTAGTTTTAGAGCATAGGTCTTTAACAAACACTTTCAGCTCCCTGTAGAGTATAGGTCTTCAAAAACACTTTCAGCCCTGTAGAGTATAGGTCTTCAACAAACACTTTCAGCTCCCTGTAGAGTATAGGTCTTCAACAAACACTTTCAGCTAGTTTTAGGGCATAGGTCTTCAACAAACACTTTCAGCTCCCTGTAGAGTATAGGTCTTCAACAAACACTTTCAGCTAGTTTTAGAGCATAGGTCTTCAACAAACACTTTCAGCTCCCTGTAGAGTATAGGTCTTCAACAAACACTTTCAGCTCCCTGTAGAGTATAGGTCTTCAACAAACACTTTCAGCTCCCTGTAGAGTATAGATCTTCAACAAACACTTTCAGCTCCCTGTAGAGTATAGGTCTTCAACAAACACTTTCAGCTCCCTGTAGAGTATAGGTCTTCAACAAACACTTTCAGCTAGTTTTAGAGCATAGGTCTTCAACAAACACTTTCAGCTCCCAGTAAAGCATAGGTCTTCAACAAACACTTTCAGCTCCCTGTAGAGTATAGGTCTTCAACAAACACTTTCAGCTCCCTGTAGAGCATAGGTCTTCAACAAACACTTTCAGCTCCCTGTAGAGTAGAGGTCTTCAACAAACACTTTTAGCTCCCTGTAGAGTATAGGTCTTCAACAAACACTTTCAGCTAGCTGGGTAACCAAATATAAAACTAAAATATAAATAATAGATTAGTTTAATTTAGTTTAGTTTAGTTTAGTTTAGATTAGTTTAGTTTAGTTTAGTTTAGTTTAGTTTAGTTTAGTTTAGTTTAGTTTAGTTTAGTTTAGTTTAGTTTAGTTTAGTTAGTTTAGTTTAGTTTAGTTTAGTTTAGTTTAGTTTAGTTTAGTTTAATCGACAGGTCATCCTCACTGCACATCGGACAAGTCTATAAGTGCTCAGATCTCCTCTGAAGTAAATCCATGTACTTGCAGCGATTAACGACACTGTTTTGTGTTGGTTGGCAAGTCTTCTTTGGATTCCTGCGTAGCGCTGCCATCTGACATCTCCCATCTTGACATATTTGTGCAGTCTGTTCATGGCTGCAGATTGATAATCCTTTTTTTTTTTGTTGCGTTGTTGTTTTATCAATCTTCCCTAAGAGCATGCGTACTGTCAGCGCGGTCCATTGCGTTCCACACTCAGTCTCAGCCAAACTGGCAAGTCTGTCAGCTCATACATGACCTCTTACACCTATATGTCCTGGCACGAGAATGAAGCAGACCTTTAACAAAATAGACATCCCCAGAGACTCTAACCACCGCAGTCGCGTCCAATCAGTTTAGCTTTTTATGAACATACTCACTGAGTCACTGGGGAAACATACGCATACATAATTCTGTGTCTCCAGCCATGCTAATGTTGTTGTAGCAACCATCATTTCCATGGTCAAACTACCCGCGAAAGCACCAATGTCTTCCTCTACAGTTCTGCCAAGACACGTCCTCGAGCTCCGCACGTGCTAAATAAAAGACCAATCTGTGTAATAATATATTGTTAGAAAAACTCCAAGAAAATAAACAAATATATTATGTATCGGAGCGCACATTTTATGTTGTTTTTTTAATTGTTTTTTTTTATCTATTGCCAATTGTACTTTTTCTTACCTGTTGTTATTTGTAATTATTATTTCCTGTTGTTATTTGTAATTATTCTTACCTGTTGTTATTTGTAATTATTCTTACCTGTTGTTATTTGTATTATTCTTACCTGTTGTTATTTGTAATTATTCTTACCTGTTGTTATTAGTGATTTTTCTTTCCTGTTGTTATTTGTAATTATTCTTACCTGTTGTTATTTGTAATTATTCTTACCTGTTGTTATTTGTAATTATTCTTTCCTGTTGTTATTTGTAATTATTCTTTCCTGTTGTTATTTGTAATTATTCTTACCTGTTGTTATTTGTAATTATTCTTACCTGTTGTTATTTGTGATTTTTATGAGGCCTGCTGAAGTATTTCGGGTTCCTGTATCATTCTTTTTCTTTTCTTCCTTATTTGCTTATCATCATCAAGGGGAGATATAATTTGTGATTTTTTCCTCTTCTGTTGGCCTCAACTGCCGTTATGTTTTCCAGCGTTTCTAGTACTCCATCAATCGTTTTTTTTTTCGTGTGGCAACTGAACTGATCTCCCAGTATTTCTCGAAGCACATACAGACTGATTGGAGCCGCTATAGCTCAGTGGTTAGTGAACTGGACTACAAAGGACAAGAGGTAGGGTTCGATCCCATCCGACGGCTTCCGGGTTCACCCAGCTTTAAATGGATACCGGATTTTTGTATGGGAAAGTAAAGCAGCACGGGCGTAATACCGACCACATTACTCCAAAAATCATGTGCTGAAGGTCTGTAAAATTTATGGTCACTAACACCATATTCTCTATACGCCACTTAGTGCGACGGGGCTGTTTACTTACTTACTTTTATACGGACTGATTCTTCATGTAAGATGTTGATGGATCTGCTTTTTCCACTAAGTACTGCAGATCGACCAGATCCCTTTTCCACCTTAATACTCACCAGTCTCTCAATATATACATCGTTGTTCAAATCATCCTTCTCTTCTCGTAAGGGATGAAGAACAAACTTAGCGATGTCCTCTTTGTCCAGAGTAAGGCCACACTCAGTGACAGAGTTGCCAGCGAGCTTATCAGCTATTCATTGCCATGTACACCAGCATGGCCATGGACAGTACACCCAGGTTAATGCGTTCACTTTAGAGTCATTCACTCCTGCCGCAGACATTGCCTATCTTCTGTATCATACTTTGTGAGTCTATTATCAAGACTGCATGATCCACGTTCTGTGTAACCAACCATGTAACCGTCGCTGCTTCTATCTCCATTCTCATGCTGGACACCGTAATGCTACACTTGCCAGATTCCCTAGCCACTTCTCTGCCATGTTGGTATGCCACAAAACCCCAACCACTGCGCTGTCAATGGGATACAGAACCATCCGTGTAGATGATAGGATCCTGAAGTGACGTTTCGATTTATTCCTTTATTTCGACCTCGGTAACCTTTATTTCGACCAAGTCCAGTTTTGGCACTCCCTATCGAGCTGAATGATTACGTTGGCTAGCCTCCTTTCTTCTCATGCTGATACACTTCTGCCCAATCCTTGTCAGTCCTATGGTTATGAAAGGCCCCGGTATCACTGCAAACGAATTAAAATCCATAATTGCTCAACCGCCCATGTCAGTGGAATCATCCGAATTACTATTGCATCCCCCAAACAAACAAGGTAGCTGTAGTTTCCATCATAGAAGTCTCAGCACACGCCAACAAACATAAGGCGAAACCGCACAGAAAGTGAACACAACCGTCTTTTCCATGTTATACGATATCATAATTCATCGTAAACAATCGGAATATTAAAACACGATTAAAACGGATGAAACGCACAGCTCACGGTGTGCACAGAGCACTTAACTCAGTAGCTCCTGCAACAAACCGGACTTGAAATATGAGGAAACTGCAACAAGGAACACTTGTCAGTCCTAATGTCATTCAAGTCACATGGACATCTTCTTATGGACTCCTCCATCTCGCCATCCAGGATTATCACACGCCTAAGGCATCTGTCCTTGGTCGACCCAATTCTGAATGCAGGGATGGGGGACTGGTTGGTCTCCTGGCAAGACGCCGGTCTCGAGACAGAGAGGTTGTGGGTTCAAATCCCGGCTGCAACAGTTGGGATTTTTATTTATGATTTCTCTCTGCGGCAACCACCCCTGGTCTCAGCAGCGAGGCCCGGCTTGAAACGCCAATTACTAAAAAATATGAGTACCTCCGAAGTCGGAGTTATTTGTCTGTGCGGGACCCCTGTGCACACGGCTGCCATGGAAAAATGGATTAACACGCAAAATTCACTTCCTAGTCTCTAGGGACTTCGTCAGAGACGAAGCTGGTAAAGCTGGCGAACGAAAAAACAAACAACAAATTGCAAGAGTGATTTATGTTTCTGTCCACGTTCAGATAAACCCGAATCTGAACAGATCTATGTCGCATTCTAATATTCAAGTATGTAGCTCATTGAGCCGGGAATGTCAAGGAAGGCATTACGACCCGCCACATCAAATGAGTCAAAGAGCAACCTGCCCGCATCAACTCGTGACAATCCGTCAACAACAACCTTTCAGCGTCGAGGGGAGATCTAATAATTTTTTTTTTTTTTTTTTTTTTTTTTGCTTTTCTGTTGGTTTCTCCCGCTGTTATGTTTCTCTTCCTAGTGTTTCTAATATTCCATCAATCAATCTTTTTCTTGATCGGCCCATTGGTCTATTGTTACTCATAACGTTTATACAAGGTTCGCTGTGATGTATTTTGATCTCACTTCCTTATCACGTGGCAACCCATTTTATTTATTGTTTCTTTATGTATTCTATGGCGGGAATTATTCCTAGCTTTTTTCTTACTTCTTTATTTCTGATCTTATCTCTCATGCTGTTTCCTGTCATTCGTCTAACACATTTCATCTCCTTAGAGGTTATTTCTCGTATGTTCTTGCATTTAGAGTCCAGGTCTGGCTTTGGTAGCACAAAGTTGAAATAAAGATTACATTATAGAGTGCTCGTTTGCCTCTAGAGTTATGCATCGTTGTTGATTTGATCAATTTGCTGCTTTATTTGACCCCCCCCCCCCCACACACACACACACTAAAATTAACGGATTTACACCTCCCCTTTGTATATTATTTTAATAATTAATCTCTATCTTATATATCATTGTATTGATCATGATGTCTGTTAATTTATCATCAACTTTGCATGAATGACCATCATCATCATGTGCCATACCGGTTGACGTAAGCGATCATGTCCTTCCTCAGTCTTCTATTCCACCGTGCATCGTATCAATTCTGTTGTTGACTTTTCCATGCCATGACACCAAGCTGTCTAGTATTTTCTCTCTTTGTCGCCTGCGATCTCTCTTTCCCTGCATTTTGCCACTTGTAACCAAGTATTCTAACTTTCCTCTTCTCATGATGTGCCCGAAAAATGTTATTTCTTTCTGATGTTTCTTAGGAGCTCCCTTTTTGTGTTGGCCTCTTTGAGAATTTCCTCATTGATCTTTTCAGCTGTCCAGGGAACTTTCAACATTCTTCTGAGAAATCCCATCCACGTGGCCTATAATCGTCTTTTTATTTGATTGTCTACTGTCCATGATTCACTTTCATAGGTTAGAATTGGCTCTATATAGCCTCCGATGAACTCTCTTCTCACTTCTATTGACATAGATTTGTTGCATAAGAACATTTTTTCATTTTCTTTTTCCTTTTCTTAAAAGTTTTTTTGGTCTGAGCTATTCTGCTATTTTTGTGGTTTCATCTGATGTTATTACTGTGCCCAAGTATTTGACGCGTTGCACTTGTTTCAGATTTGTCTTGTTTATTTTTTTATACTGCATGATTGTGATGATTGTTTCTTCGATATGACCATTACTTCTGTTTTCTTACTATTCAGACTGAGACCTTCTTGTTGCTTTCTTTTACTATTTCTTGTAGTTCATTCTCTGCTATTAATTCGGTGTCATCCGCATATCGCGTATGTTGTGACCGTTGACTTCAATACCTTTTATATCTACTATTGATCTCATAATATTTTCGCCGTAAAGTGAAAACAAATCCGGCGACAGCCTTGTCTGTGGAAGGACATTAGGTTTGTTCAAAAACATGATCGATTGTTGACGAAACAAACCATAACGACTGAACTTTGTACCGGGGGCAGAAGGCAGTGCCTAGCAGTCATCAACTGTTTGTTTCTCCCAACTTCACCAGACGTCAAGGATGGCATCTGCTACATTTTGTTTGTCGAAGCGAGGCGGTCATGTTTTGTTCAGAAACATCGCTCTGTCATGTAATATTGCTTATTTACTTGATTTGTTTTAGTTTTAATATTATACCGCCACTTTTTTACTTTAAAAGCTTAGCGGTGCGTGCAGTGTCAACTGAGTGTGACATGACTCAAAGTGAGTGACTGATGATGGAGCCAGAAGTTAGAATGAAAACCAAGAAGTAGAAGTTAGAAAGTCTAAACAAGGAATCTTCGGGTCTTGTCTAGTCAGTGAATTTTCTGAAGGCAATCTAATGATACCATATCGATTAGCAGGTAATTTACGAGTTTAGCTACCTAAACTATTTGTTTAGAGTAACGACCTCTTGTACTCTTCTTCCTTCTGATAATGATCTCATTTCTGTTTCATTAGAAAACTAAACCCCTGACTGTTGCCTTCTCCTTCTTAGGCCTTCTAGCCCTAAACCTAAACCTTGGTGAAAATAATTAAATAAACGAAATAATTAAAAATAATATAATTAAATGCACAAAAACTAGTAGCACTTGATACATTCAAATACGTGCGGTAAATCGAGGGAGATTACTCATTTTGCAGAATGGAGAAATACTTAGGCACCTAGACTCGTAAATTGCTCTTTAGTAATCATGTCAAATAGTATTTTATTTAGTCTAGTCTAGAGGAATGAATTACTTTATTTTAGTAAACTGTCCTATAGAGTTAGAGAGCAATGGTAGATTAGTCTTAGTCTAGACAAAGTGAGACTCAGTGTGAGAGAGAGAATCAGTTTCATTGCAGTCGGGGCATCCCCATATCCACTCCACCACCTTTACCAGCATTTCTCAAAGCGTATGCAGAGTGACTGTTCCTGTCATCATCATCGAGTGCTATCTCCGCTACGAAGGTTGGCTACCATGGATTGCCATTCCACTCTGTTTCTTGCTTTGATGGTGCAGGTTGTTATAGATTGACTTGTCCATCTTTTGATGTTGCTCGTTCATGTTAGTCTTGGTCTGCCCTCTTTTACCTTGTATTTTTCCTTCCAATATTACTTTTAGTAGGCTGTTGTGTCTTTTAACATGCCCAACAAATTTCATTTGTCTTGTCTTAATTGTATTTAGTAGTTCTCTTTTTATTTTCAGTTGTTTTAAAACTTCATTGTTTGTTTTCTTTCTTTCCATCCAATTCTACCTATTCTTCTATAAATCCACATTTCAAATGCTTCAATTTTCTGTTCTGTTTTCTTGTCTAACGTCCATGTTTCTGCACCATACAGGAATATTGAGAAGATTTTGCTATTCTTAGTTTCAGCCCTGCTTATATTTGTTTTGTTGTTAGTATATTTTTCATGGCATTAAAATTACTTTTTTGCCATACCTATTCCTTTGTTTATTTCAATTTTACATTTTTCATCATTGGTTATAGTATGTCCAAGGTAGCTGTAGCTCTGAACTGTCTCCAGATGTATTCCTTCAACTGTGATATTTATTTGTAGGTCTTGAGAATTTTCTTTGTTATGATCATAGTTTTAGTCTTTTTGATATTCATATCTTGTCTATATTTTTTGCTTGTTATGTTACTTTTCCTGTAAGGTGTTGATTATAGATACATCTGCTTTTCCCCCACTAAGCACTCCGGATCATCCAGACCCCTTTTCCACCTTTAGACTTCTTAGTCTCTCAAATTATACATATTTGTCCTACCCATTTCTTCTCCTCCTCACTCATTGCCGGAGCTGTCAGTGAGCTTATCAGCTATTTCTTTGCCATGTACACCAGCATGCCCTGGATAGTACAGCCAGGTTAACACATTCACTTTAAAACCTTCCAAGAGTTGCATCCACCCCTGCTGTTGAGACTGTCTGTCAAATCTTCTGTAGCACACTTTGCTAGTCAGCCTCTAAGACTGAGTGATCCACATTCTGTGTAACCAACCATGTTATCGCCATGCCCATACAGCTTGTGTAGATGTGTAATTTTATGGAGAAAATTTGTAGAAATTTATTTGCTAATCATCATCATCAAGTACCGGGCCTGCTGGCGTAGGTGATCATATCTCCACAACTTTCGATCTCGGCAGTTATTTATCATTTGTGTTGTTCTTCTGCCAAGCCATTCTCTTAAGCTGTCTGGTATTTTTTTTTCTTTGCTTCCCTCTATCTCTTCGTCCCTCAATTTTCCCAGTTGTTACAATATATTCCAGTTGTTCTCTTCTCATTACATGACCAAAAAATGATGATTGCTTCTTCCTAACATTGGAAATTAGCTCTCTTTTTGCTTTGGCCTCTTTCAGAACGTTTTCATTACTCTTCTTAGCTGTCCATTGTTCTGTCTATTGTTAACATTCTTCTGTAAAACCACATTTCTACAGACTAAGTGATTTTCTTGTCTGTTGTCCATGATTCACATCCATATGTTAAGACTGGCTCTACATAACATTTAAGGATTATTTGCTAATCATTTCAGTTAAAAGACAATTGCCAGCAACTCAGAATATGAGATACGTCTCCAGCCTTATAGACCTACCAGAGACACATAGTCTCCTTAGAAAAACTTGTCGAGATTTTGCAGAGAATGAACTGATGCCCATTGCAGGTCAGCTGGACAAGGAGCACAGATTTCCAAAAGAGCAGGTATGGAAGTTATCTCTAATTTTATATAAATTATATATAAATTTTATATAAATTGGGGGCCTCGGTAGCCTAGTTGGGAAAACCACCCGACTGGACTACCGAAGTTCGGACAACCTGTGTTCGATTCCTGCTGGGAGCAGTGTGAGTTTACACATGGTCACCTGTCTTCTCCAAGAATGCTTTGGTCTTCCTCTCTTCCCCTGGGGATTCCAAAAATCGGCATGTTATGTAATACTCTCAGTTGGCTTCCGCTGTGTGTCCCCTATTTAATGCCATTATCCTATGGTATATAAAACATATTCAAAGAAGAGATGGAAGAAGAGCCCTTAGTAGGCCCATTAGTAAGATGGACTGACAACATCTGAGAAAATCTACAATACAATTGATAATAATGTTTGAGACTAAGGTAAGAATAAAAAGTAAGTAAAAAAAAGTAAAGTGCCCCGTCACGCCAAGTGCGTATAGGGAATATGGTGTTTAAGTGACCATAATTTTTATAGACCTTCGGTATGTGATTTTTGGGGTAATATGGTTGGTATTACGCCTGTGCCGTTTTACTTTCCCAGAAAAAAAACATGGTACCCATTAAAGGCTGAGCCAGGAAGTCGTCGGTTGGGATCGAACCCTACCTCTTGTCCTTTGTAGTCCAGGCTATTGTGGCTCCAAGAATAAGAAGGGAACAGGCAAATAAGTGCAGTGCTGTGGTAAAGCTGGTAGCAGGAGCCACTAGTGGGGTGTAACGTAAACTCTTACAAGATGTGGTGACAGCTTTACAAACAAGGATTTGTTGTTGTGTTCCTATTTTGTAAAGCTGTCACCACATCTTGTAGAAGTGTATGTTGAATCCCATTCCTTGCTCCTAAGAGCTAAAACTTTATATCTCCCTCAACACTCAAAGGAGTGTCAGAGGAGAGTGAAAAGAAAGAAAGACAAGCATAGGGATGGAGAACTGAGACTAACTCAGATATTATGCAGACCTTTAACTCTTTCTATACGGAAGCTTTTTATCAGTTTATCAATGCGACGGAAAAGATTTCACAGACAAAATTTTTCATGGTTATAAGAATCAATCTATATATTTATATTTATCTAACATATAATATATCATATATGAATTTTTAGATAATTGAACAAGGTATTAGATTTCACCAATACCAAGCTGGTAAAGGCATGTAAAAAGAATAATTTTTGATGACAGTTCACACTAATCAAATTGAGAGTGATGCACTATGTGGCGAAACATACGCGACCGAAATCAGCATGGCACACAGTGCGGCAAAACGTACGGAAAGAGTTAAGCAATAATCAGAAATAGAACAAAGTGAGTTAGAAAGAAGGATAGAGGTTATTTTTTGGTGAGAAGTAGAGAGAAGTTTTCGCTAGATCATAGTCAAGGAAAGATCACTCTTCTTAGATTAATGCAGTGAAAGGGTGACGAGAACAATATAACAGTCCAGAGCTTGTGTTTGAATGATAAGATCTAGTGAACAGAAAGTTAAGATCTAGTGAACAGAAAGTTAAGACCTAGTGAACAGAAAGTTAAGATCTAGTGTAGTGACTGAATAGGTGAGATTTATTGACTGGAAAGGTAAGGTCTAGCAACAGGAAAGTTAAGATCTAGTGAACAGAAAGTTAAGATCTAGTGAACAGAAAGTTAAGATCTAGTGAACAGAAAGTTAAGATCTGACTGGAAAGGTAAGGTCTAGCAACAGGAAAGATAAGATCTAGTGAACAGAAAGTTAACATCTAGTGAACAGAAAGATAAGATCTAGTGAACAGAAAGATAACATCTAGTGAACAGAAAGATAAGATCTAGTGAACAGAAAGATAAGATCTAGTGAACAGAAAGATAAGATCTAGTGAACAGAAAGTTAAGATCTAGTGAACAGAAAGTTAAGATCTAGTGAACAGAAAGATAAGATCTAGTGAACAGAAAGATAAGATCTAGTGAACAGAAAGATAAGATCTAGTGTACAGAAAGTTAAGATCTAGTGTAGTGACTGAATAGGTGAGATTTAGTGACTGGAAAGATAAGATCTAGTGAACAGAAAGATAAGATCTAGTGAACAGAAAGTTAAGATCTAGTGAACAGAAAGTTAAGATCTAGTGAACAGAAAGTTAAGATCTAGTGAACAGAAAGATAAGATCTAGTGAACAGAATGATAAGATCTAGTATAGTGACTGAATAGGTGAGATTTAGTGACTGGAAAGATAAGATCTAGTGAACAGAAAGTTAAGATTTAGTGTACAGAAAGTTAAGATCTAGTGAACAGAAAGTTAAGATCTAGTGAACAGAAAGTTAAGATCTAGTGAACAGAAAGTTAAGATCTAGTGAACAGAAAGTTAAGATCTAGTGTTCAGAAAGATAAGATCTAGTGAATAGAAAGTTAAGATCTAGTGAACAGAAAGATAAGATCTAGTGAACAGAAAGTTAAGATCCGGTGAACAGAAAGATAAGATCTAGTGAACAGAAAGATAAGATCTAGTGAACAGAAAGTTAAGATCTAGTGAACAGAAAGTTAAGATCTAGTGAACAGAAAGATAAGATCTAGTAAACAGAAAGATAAGATCTAGTGAACAGAAAGTTAAGATCTGGTGAACAGAAAGATAAGATCTAGTGAAGTGACTGAATAGGTAAGATTTAGTGACTGAAAGATACGATCTGGTGACTGAAAAGGTAAGATTTAATGACTGGAAAGATAAGATCTACTGACTTCAAATATTAAATCTTGCGACTGGAAAGATAAGATAAATTGGCTGGAAAGGTAAGATCTATTGACTGAAAAGATAAGATCTATTGACTGAAAAGATAAGATCTATTGGCTGGAAAGGTAAGATCTATTGACTGAAAAGATAAGATCTATTGACTGGAAAGATAAGATCAATTGGCTGGAAAGGTAAGATCTATTGACTGAAAAGATAAGATCTATTGACTGGAAATATACAATCTATTGACTCCAAATGTTAAATCTATTGACTGGAAAGATATGATCTGTTAATTGGAAAGGTAAGATCTATTGACTGTAAATATAAGATCTAGTGCTGGAAAGATAAGAAGTACTCATATTTGTGTTCCGTCGATGAGTAAGTGACGTTTCAAGCAGGGTCTCGCTGCTGAGACCAAAGGTAGTTGCTGCAGAGAGTAAGCACAAAAATAAAAATCCCAACTGGTGCATTTGGGATTTGAACTCACAACCTCTCTGTCTCAAAACTGGCTTCTTGCCTCATGACCAACCAGTCCCACAGCTCAAGGTATGAATTGACTTAAGCACCATCAACACAGAGATGTCATGCCATTTACAAAAATTACATTTATTTTGGTATATCATTTAGGCAGTGTTTTTAATTCATATCTGTAGATTCATCTCCGTAGATTCATATCTTCAGATTCATATCTGTAGATTCATATCTGTAGATAGCTTCAGCTATTTTAAAATTAGGATTCTCCTCAGGTAAAAAAATTGGGCGAGCTTGGACTTTTGTGTGTGGACGTACCAGAGTCTGAAGGAGGGACAGGCCTAGACTACCTGGCATACGCGATTGCTATTGAGGAAATCAGCCGAGGATGTGCCTCTTGTGGTTGTATTGCAAGCGTCAACAATGTAATAAGTATTACATTTTCTTATATTTAAGTTATGACTGACTCTTATCTAGTTAGTACCTATTTTTAAACCACTCACTTACCAATTATTAGTTTGCATCATGAAATAACAGACTCACTGAAGATAGCAAAGCTCTCTACAGGAGAGAAAATCAAGTGGATTTTTTCATTTCCTTCTCTGGCCAAAGACGGCACATATGGGGGAAGCCGTAGTGCTCCACAATTGATGATTTGCTGTTAGTTCTTGTAGTTCTTGGTTGTTTCTTAGTTCCATGGTTGTCTTCCTTATTGTTCTGTGTAGCAATTCTCTTGATCTGTCTTGTTTTCATATACCAGTTGGATTCCTCGTGAATGCCTGATGGGGAAGTCTTTCTTCATTCATTCTCAACACATGACTATGTATTTTCAATGCCTTTTTCTTTTAAAGCTTAAAACATATTCTTGTTTTGATAAGCAGATTTGAAAAAAGGATACATAAATATTTAGAGTTTTATTATTATTATTTTTGGTCATATCTTTATATTTATTTTTTAAAATAATTATATTTTATTTTTTACTTATTTTATACTTTTTATTTATTATATCTCCTTTGTATTATTTGTTCTTGATTTTATTTTGTTCTTATTTGTTTCTTTCTACCTTATTTTCCTGACACCAGCTGCGTGTAGGTCAGCATTAATTGTGCCAATCTGGCCTCAAACAAGCTTCTTATTAAAGTGACCAGAACAGTTATAAAAACTGATTGTAAATTCTAATTTGTGGTTGATATGAATGTAAATAATGACATGTATATAAGTACTTTATTACCAAGGCATGTGAGACAGAAATGTGGTTTATTGAGTTATTTGCGGGTCATCATCATTGCACTCCGAACATGTCCATAGGTGCTCAGATCCCCTCCTCAGCAATTCCCTCAGTATCCAGCGACTGACGACTCCAGTTCTATGTTGGTTGATAAGTCTTCTTACACGGCCACTAAGTTTCTCATTTCTGGCTGTGCCCATCTTAACTCCCATTTCCATCATCCGAAGAAGTGACGCGGATCTGTGTTTGTCGAAGTCCTGTGCTCTTCCACATCTCGGAGGGCATTGATGATGTCCGCCTGATCCATTGGTTGCCCATCCTCAACGACAGCACAGCTAGCCAACCTGTCCGCTCTTTCATTTCCCCGTACTCCCGCATGTCCAGGGACATAGACAAAGGTGACCTTACGTATTTTGGATTTCTGCAACGACTCTACCCATTGCATGCGTACAGAGCCCGCCTCCACTTTTTAATCATGCTCATCGAATCACTCAGTATACATGCGTTGGTGTAGTCTTGTGACTCTAACCATTTAAATGCCTTGGTCACTGCCATCGCCCCCATTGTCATGCTACTCGTGGTCATGACGTATGCACCACTGTCTTCCTTGACTATTCTGCCTGCCATTTCATTTATATAAATGTGGTTTATACCATAATAGCCTCTGTCAGTCATAGTTGACTATTGATTTTGCAGCACCCATAGGAAATGTTATCTTTTCTTTTTTTGCAGCATATTCTTCTCTATGAATCTGTCTGCCTCTTGCTTAAGTTGGAGCTTTGGAGCGTGTTACAGTCTGCAGCTATCTCTTCCCAGGCTGTGGGGTTTATGTTTAGTTTTCATATCACATTTATATATGTCCATAAATCTGAGTTTTGGGCGCACCATAGTTCTTTTAACCTGTATGTTACTGGGGCCTCATTATGAGTGAAGTAAAGAATAGTGACACTGTGACCTTCCAGGCATGTCGTAAGAGGCGACTAAGGAGTTTGATCGATGGCTTGACAAGCTGTCATTGTAAAAATTATTGTTATGGAAACAGGGCAGTGATCTCTGCAATATGTGCCATTTTGACACGCAAGGTTTCTGTTTTTGAGATTGTGGTTCTGCCCTATGTGCCGTCTTCAGCTCGAAAGGACAATAGATAGATAGATAGTTCTTTTGCCATATTCTAGTTGTCCGTAGAGTATATCATATAGGGTATGTGGCCATATTTCATGCGGTGTAAGTGACCAAGCCAGCATAACCTACATTGTTTGAGCAGCATGTAGATGTTTTGGAGGCCTGTGTAACAACCTCTATGTGTGTCGATTTGTCCTTCCTGTGATATCAATAATACAGAGCTGGCATCGCATATGGAATGCATTTAGCCTTATCTTTTGCTTTGCATAAGTTGTCCATGATTTGCTGCCATACAAAATACAGATGAAGCAGTCATTGTAAACTGCAGCCTTTGTTTAGCTGTCAGTTTGCTGTTTAGAAAGACAGGTGAAGGTGGTAGCAGCTTTACCGATGTGGGTGTCAATTTCTGTATCTAAAGATAGTTTGTCATTGATGATGGACCCCAGGTAGCTATACTGGAGATAGTTTGTCATTGATGATGGACCCCAGGTAGCTATACTGGGGATAGTTTGTCATTGATCATGGACCCCAGGTAGCTATACTGGGGATAGTTTGTCATTGATGATGGACCCCAGGTAGCTATACTGGGGATAGTTTGTCATTGATGATGGACCCCAGGTAGCTATACTGGAGATAGTTTGTCATTGATGATGGACCCCAGGTAGCTATACTGGAGATAGTTTGTCATTGATGATGGACCCCAGGTAGCTATACTGGAGATAGTTTGTCATTGATGATGGACCCCAGGTAGCTATACTGGAGATAGTTTGTCATTGATGATGGACCCCAGGTAGCTATACTGGGGATAGTTTGTCATTGATGATGGACCCCAGGTAGCTATACTGGAGATAGTTTGTCATTGATGATGGACCCCAGGTAGCTATACTGGAGATAGTTTGTCATTGATGATGGACCCCAGGTAGCTATACTGGAGATAGTTTGTCATTGATGATGGACCCCAGGTAGCTATACTGGAGATAGTTTGTCATTGATGATGGACCCCAGGTAGCTATACTAGAGATAGTTTGTCATTGATGATAGACCCCAGGTAGCTATACTGGAGATAGTTTGTCATTGATGATGGACCCCAGGTAGCTATACTGGAGATAGTTTGTCATTGATGATGGACCCCAGGTAGCTATACTGGAGATAGTTTGTCATTGATGATGGACCCCAGGTAGCTATACTGGAGATAGTTTGTCATTGATGATAGACCCCAGGTAGCTATACTGGAGATAGTTTGTCATTGATGATGGACCCCAGGTAGCTATACTGGAGATAGTTTGTCATTGATGATGGACCCCAGGTAGCTATACTGGAGATAGTTTGTCATTGATGATAGACCCCAGGTAGCTATACTGGAGATAGTTTGTCATTGATGATGGACCCCAGGTAGCTATACTGGAGATAGTTTGTCATTGATGATAGACCCCAGGTAGCTATACTGGAGATAGTTTGTCATTGATGATGGACCCAGGTAGCTATACTGGAGATAGTTTGTCATTGATGATAGACCCCAGGTAGCTATACTGGAGATAGTTTGTCATTGATGATGGACCCCAGGTAGCTATACTGGCTGGAGATAGTTTGTCATTGATGATGGACCCCAGGTAGCTATACTGGAGATAGTTTGTCATTGATGATGGACCCCAGGTAGCTATACTGGAGATAGTTTGTCATTGATGATGGACCCCAGGTAGCTATACTGGAGATAGTTTGTCATTGATGATAGACCCCAGGTAGCTATACTGGAGATAGTTTGTCATTGATGATGGACCCCAGGTAGCTATACTGGAGATAGTTTGTCATTGATGATGGACCCAGGTAGCTATACTGGAGATAGTTTGTCATTGATGATGAGACCCCAGGTAGCTATACTGGAGATAGTTTGTCATTGATGATGGACCCCAGGTAGCTATACTGGAGATAGTTTGTCATTGATGATAGACCCCAGGTAGCTATACTGGAGATAGTTTGTCATTGATGATGGACCCCAGGTAGCTATACTGGAGATAGTTTGTCATTGATGATAGACCCCAGGTAGCTATACTGGAGATAGTTTGTCATTGATGATAGACCCCAGGTAGCTATACTGGAGATAGTTTGTCATTGATGATGGACCCCAGGTAGCTATACTGGAGATAGTTTGTCATTGATGATGGACCCCAGGTAGCTATACTGGAGATAGTTTGTCATTGATGATGGACCCCAGGTAGCTATACTGGAGATAGTTTGTCATTGATGATGGACCCCAGGTAGCTATACTGGAGATAGTTTGTCATTGATGATGGACCCCAGGTAGCTATACTGGAGATAGTTTGTCATTGATGATGGACCCCAGGTAGCTATACTGGAGATAGTTTGTCATTGATGATAGACCCCAGGTAGCTATACTGGGGATAGTTTGTCATTGATGATGGACCCCAGGTAGCTATACTGGAGATAGTTTGTCATTGATGATGGACCCAGGTAGCTATACTGGAGATAGTTTGTCATTGATGATAGACCCCAGGTAGCTATACTGGAGATAGTTTGTCATTGATGATAGACCCCAGGTAGCTATACTGGGGATAGTTTGTCATTGATGATGGACCCCAGGTAGCTATACTGGAGATAGTTTGTCATTGATGATGGACCCCAGGTAGCTATACTGGAGATAGTTTGTCATTGATGATGGACCCCAGGTAGCTATACTGGGATAGTTTGTCATTGATGATGGACCCCAGGTAGCTATACTGGGGATAGTTTGTCATTGATGATGGACCCCAGGTAGCTATACTGGAGATAGTTTGTCATTGATGATGGACCCAGGTAGCTATACTGGAGATAGTTTGTCATTGATGATGGACCCCAGGTAGCTATACTAGAGATAGTTTGTCATTGATGATGGACCCCAGGTAGCTATACTGGGGATAGTTTGTCATTGATGATGGACCCCAGGTAGCTATACTGGGGATAGTTTGTCATTGATGATGGACCCCAGGTAGCTATACTGGGGATAGTTTGTCATTGATGATGGACCCCAGGTAGCTATACTGGGGATAGTTTGTCATTGATGATGGACCCCAGGTAGCTATACTAGGGATAGTTTGTCATTGATGATGGACCCCAGGTAGCTATACTGGGGATAGTCTGTCATTGATGATGGACCCCAGGTAGCTATACTGGAGATAGTTTGTCATTGATGATGGACCCCAGGTAGCTATACTGGAGATAGTTTGTCATTGATGATAGACCCCAGGTAGCTATACTGGAGATAGTTTGTCATTGATGATGGACCCCAGGTAGCTATACTGGAGATAGTTTGTCATTGATGATAGACCCCAGGTAGCTATACTGGAGATAGTTTGTCATTGATGATAGACCCCAGGTAGCTATACTGGAGATAGTTTGTCATTGATGATAGACCCCAGGTAGCTATACTGGAGATAGTTTGTCATTGATGATAGACCCCAGGTAGCTATACTGGAGATAGTTTGTCATTGATGATGGACCCCAGGTAGCTATACTGGGGATAGTTTGTCATTGATGATGGACCCCAGGTAGCTATACTGGAGATAGTTTGTCATTGATGATAGACCCCAGGTAGCTATACTGGAGATAGTTTGTCATTGATGATAGACCCCAGGTAGCTATACTGGAGATAGTTTGTCATTGATGATGGACCCCAGGTAGCTATACTGGAGATAGTTTGTCATTGATGATGGACCCCAGGTAGCTATACTGGAGATAGTTTGTCATTGATGATAGACCCCAAGATAGCTATACTGGGGATAGTTTGTCATTGATGATGGACCCCAGGTAGCTATACTGGAGATAGTTTGTCATTGATGATGGACCCCAGGTAGCCATACTGGAGATAGTTTGTCATTGATGATGGACCCCAGGTAGCTATACTGGAGATAGTTTGTCATTGATGATGGACCCCAGGTAGCTATACTGGGGATAGTTTGTCATTGATGATGGACCCCAGGTAGCTATACTGGGGATAGTCTGTCATTGATGATGGACCCCAGGTAGCTATACTGGAGATAGTTTGTCATTGATGATGGACCCCAGGTAGCTATACTGGAGATAGTTTGTCATTGATGATAGACCCCAGGTAGCTATACTGGAGATAGTTTGTCATTGATGATAGACCCCAGGTAGCTATACTGGAGATAGTTTGTCATTGATGATAGACCCCAGGTAGCTATACTGGAGATAGTTTGTCATTGATGATAGACCCCAGGTAGCTATACTGGAGATAGTTTGTCATTGATGATAGACCCCAGGTAGCTATACTGGAGATAGTTTGTCATTGATGATAGACCCCAGGTAGCTATACTGGAGATAGTTTGTCATTGATGATGGACCCCAGGTAGCTATACTGGGGATAGTTTGTCATTGATGATAGACCCCAGGTAGCTATACTGGAGATAGTTTGTCATTGATGATGGACCCCAGGTAGCTATACTGGAGATAGTTTGTCATTGATGATGGACCCCAGGTAGCTATACTGGGGATAGTTTGTCATTGATGATGGACCCAGGTAGCTATACTGGAGATAGTTTGTCATTGATGATGGACCCCAGGTAGCTATACTGGAGATAGTTTTGTCATTGATGATGGACCCCAGGTAGCTATGCTGGAGATAGTTTGTCATTGATGATGGACCCCAGGTAGCTATACTGGAGATAGTTTGTCATTGATGATGGACCCCAGGTAGCTATACTGGGGATAGTTTGTCATTGATGATGGACCCCAGGTAGCTATACTGGAGATAGTTTGTCATTGATGATGGACCCCAGGTAGCTATACTAGAGATAGTTTGTCATTGATGATGGACCCCAGGTAGCTATACTGGAGATAGTTTGTCATTGATGATGGACCCCAGGTAGCTATACTGGGGATAGTTTGTCATTGATGATGGACCCCAGGTAGCTATACTGGAGATAGTTTGTCATTGATGATGGACCCCAGGTAGCTATACTGGAGATAGTTTGTCATTGATGATGGACCCCAGGTAGCTATACTGGGGATAGTTTGTCATTGATGATGGACCCCAGGTAGCTATACTGGCTGGAGAAAGTTTGTCATTGATGATAGACCCCAGGTAGCTATACTGGAGATAGTTTGTCATTGATGATGGACCCCAGGTAGCTATACTGGGGATAGTTTGTCATTGATGATAGACCCCAGGTAGCTATACTGGAGATAGTTTGTCATTGATGATAGACCCCAGGTAGCTATACTGGAGATAGTTTGTCATTGATGATAGACCCCAGGTAGCTATACTGGGGATAGTTTGTCATTGATGATAGACCCCAGGTAGCTATACTGGAGATAGTTTGTCATTGATGATGGACCCCAGGTAGCTATACTGGAGATAGTTTGTCATTGATGATGGACCCCAGGTAGCTATACTGGAGATAGTTTGTCATTGATGATGGACCCCAGGTAGCTATACTGGGGATAGTTTGTCATTGATGATGGACCCCAGGTAGCTATACTGGAGATAGTTTGTCATTGATGATGGACCCCAGGTAGCTATACTGGAGATAGTTTGTCATTGATGATAGACCCCAGGTAGCTATACTGGAGATAGTTTGTCATTGATGATGGACCCCAGGTAGCTATACTGGAGATAGTTTGTCATTGATGATAGACCCCAGGTAGCTATACTGGAGATAGTTTGTCATTGATGATGGACCCCAGGTAGCTATACTGGAGATAGTTTGTCATTGATGATGGACCCCAGGTAGCTATACTGGAGATAGTTTGTCATTGATGATGGACCCCAGGTAGCTATACTGGGGATAGTTTGTCATTGATGATGGACCCCAGGTAGCTATACTGGAGATAGTTTGTCATTGATGATGGACCCCAGGTAGCTATACTGGGGATAGTTTGTCATTGATGATGGACCCCAGGTAGCTATACTGGAGATAGTTTGTCATTGATGATGGACCCCAGGTAGCTATACTGGGGATAGTTTGTCATTGATGATGGACCCCAGGTAGCTATACTGGAGATAGTTTGTCATTGATGATGGACCCCAGGTAGCTATACTGGGGATAGTTTGTCATTGATGATGGACCCCAGGTAGCTATACTGGGGATAGTTTGTCATTGATGATAGACCCCAGGTAGCTATACTGGGGATAGTTTGTCATTGATGATAGACCCCAGGTAGCTATACTGGAGATAGTTTGTCATTGATGATGGACCCCAGGTAGCTATACTGGAGAAAGTTTGTCATTGATGATGGACCCCAGGTAGCTATACTGGAGATAGTTTGTCATTGATGATAGACCCCAGGTAGCTATACTGGAGATAGTTTGTCATTGATGATAGACCCCAGGTAGCTATACTGGAGATAGTTTGTCATTGATGATAGACCCCAGGTAGCTATACTGGGGATAGTTTGTCATTGATGATGGACCCCAGGTAGCTATACTGGGGATAGTTTGTCATTGATGATGGACCCCAGGTAGCTATACTGGGGATAGTTTGTCATTGATGATGGACCCCAGGTAGCTATACTGGAGATAGTTTGTCATTGATGATAGACCCCAGGTAGCTATACTGGAGATAGTTGTCATTGATGATAGACCCCAGGTAGCTATACTGGGGATAGTTTGTCATTGATGATAGACCCCAGGTAGCTATACTGGAGATAGTTTGTCATTGATGATAGACCCCAGGTAGCTATACTGGGGATAGTTTGTCATTGATGATAGACCCCAGGTAGCTATACTGGAGATAGTTTGTCATTGATGATAGACCCCAGGTAGCTATACTGGGGATAGTTTGTCATTGATGATAGACCCCAGGTAGCTATACTGGGGATAGTTTGTCATTGATGATAGACCCCAGGTAGCTATACTGGAGATAGTTTGTCATTGATGATAGACCCCAGGTAGCTATACTGGAGATAGTTTGTCATTGATGATGGACCCCAGGTAGCTATACTAGAGATAGTTTGTCATTGATGATAGACCCCAGGTAGCTATACTAGAGATAGTTTGTCATTGATGATGGACCCCAGGTAGCTATACTGGAGATAGTTTGTCATTGATGATGGACCCCAGGTAGCTATACTGGGGATAGTTTGTCATTGATGATGGACCCCAGGTAGCTATATTGGAGATAGTTTGTCATTGATGATAGACCCCAGGTAGCTATACTGGAGATAGTTTGTCATTGATGATAGACCCCAGGTAGCTATACTGGAGATAGTTTGTCATTGATGATGGACCCCAGGTAGCTATACTGGAGATAGTTTGTCATTGATGATAGACCCCAGGTAGCTATACTAGAGATAGTTTGTCATTGATGATGGACCCCAGGTAGCTATACTGGAGATAGTTTGTCATTGATGATGGACCCCAGGTAGCTATACTGGAGATAGTTTGTCATTGATGATGGACCCCAGGTAGCTATACTGGGGATAGTTTGTCATTGATGATGGACCCCAGGTAGCTATACTGGGGATAGTTTGTCATTGATGATAGACCCAGGTAGCTATACTGGGGATAGTTTGTCATTGATGATAGACCCCAGGTAGCTATACTGGGGATAGTTTGTCATTGATGATGGACCCCAGGTAGCTATACTGGCTGGAGAAAGTTTGTCATTGATGATGGACCCCAGGTAGCTATACTGGAGATAGTTTGTCATTGATGATAGACCCCAGGTAGCTATACTGGGGATAGTTTGTCATTGATGATGGACCCCAGGTAGCTATACTGGGGATAGTTTGTCATTGATGATGGACCCCAGGTAGCTATACTGGGGATAGTTTGTCATTGATGATGGACCCCAGGTAGCTATACTGGGGATAGTTTGTCATTGATGATAGACCCCAGGTAGCTATACTGGGGATAGTTTGTCATTGATGATAGACCCCAGGTAGCTATACTGGAGATAGTTTGTCATTGATGATGGACCCCAGGTAGCTATACTGGAGATAGTTTGTCATTGATGATGGACCCCAGGTAGCTATACTGGGGATAGTTTGTCATTGATGATAGACCCCAGGTAGCTATACTGGAGATAGTTTGTCATTGATGATGGACCCCAGGTAGCTATACTGGAGATAGTTTGTCATTGATGATGGACCCCAGGTAGCTATACTGGGGATAGTTTGTCATTGATGATGGACCCCAGGTAGCTATACTGGGATAGTTTGTCATTGATGATGGACCCCAGGTAGCTATACTGGGGATAGTTTGTCATTGATGATGGACCCCAGGTAGCTATACTGGAGATAGTTTGTCATTGATGATGGACCCCAGGTAGCTATACTGGGGATAGTTTGTCATTGATGATGGACCCCAGGTCGCTATACTGGGGATAGTTTGTCATTGATGATAGACCCCAGGTAGCTATACTGGAGATAGTTTGTCATTGATGATAGACCCCAGGTAGCTATACTGGAGATAGTTTGTCATTGATGATGGACCCCAGGTAGCTATACTGGAGATAGTTTGTCATTGATGATGGACCCCAGGTAGCTATACTGGGATAGTTTGTCATTGATCAGGGACCCCAGGTAGCTATACTGGGGATAGTTTGTCATTGATGATGGACCCCAGGTAGCTATACTGGAGATAGTTTGTCATTGATGATGGACCCCAGGTAGCTATACTGGAGATAGTTTGTCATTGATGATGGACCCCAGGTAGCTATACTGGAGATAGTTTGTCATTGATGATAGACCCCAGGTAGCTATACTGGAGATAGTTTGTCATTGATGATGGACCCCAGGTAGCTATACTGGAGATAGTTTGTCATTGATGATGGACCCCAGGTAGCTATACTGGAGATAGTTTGTCATTGATGATGGACCCCAGGTAGCTATACTGGGGATAGTTTGTCATTGATGATGGACCCCAGGTAGCTATACTGGAGATAGTTTGTCATTGATGATGGACCCCAGGTAGCTATACTGGAGATAGTTTGTCATTGATGATGGACCCCAGGTAGCTATACTGGAGATAGTTTGTCATTGATGATGGACCCCAGGTAGCTATACTGGAGATAGTTTGTCATTGATGATGGACCCCAGGTAGCTATACTGGAGATAGTTTGTCATTGATGATGGACCCCAGGTAGCTATACTGGGGATAGTTTGTCATTGATGATGGACCCCAGGTAGCTATACTGGGGATAGTTTGTCATTGATGATGGACCCCAGGTAGCTATACTGGGGATAGTTTGTCATTGATGATGGACCCCAGGTCGCTATACTGGGGATAGTTTGTCATTGATGATAGACCCCAGGTAGCTATACTGGAGATAGTTTGTCATTGATGATAGACCCCAGGTAGCTATACTGGAGATAGTTTGTCATTGATGATGGACCCCAGGTAGCTATACTGGAGATAGTTTGTCATTGATGATGGACCCCAGGTAGCTATACTGGGGATAGTTTGTCATTGATCAGGGACCCCAGGTAGCTATACTGGGGATAGTTTGTCATTGATGATGGACCCCAGGTAGCTATACTGGAGATAGTTTGTCATTGATGATGGACCCCAGGTAGCTATACTGGAGATAGTTTGTCATTGATGATGGACCCCAGGTAGCTATACTGGAGATAGTTTGTCATTGATGATAGACCCCAGGTAGCTATACTGGAGATAGTTTGTCATTGATGATGGACCCCAGGTAGCTATACTGGAGATAGTTTGTCATTGATGATGGACCCCAGGTAGCTATACTGGAGATAGTTTGTCATTGATGATGGACCCCAGGTAGCTATACTGGGGATAGTTTGTCATTGATGATGGACCCCAGGTAGCTATACTGGAGATAGTTTGTCATTGATGATGGACCCCAGGTAGCTATACTGGAGATAGTTTGTCATTGATGATGGACCCCAGGTAGCTATACTGGAGATAGTTTGTCATTGATGATGGACCCCAGGTAGCTATACTGGAGATAGTTTGTCATTGATGATGGACCCCAGGTAGCTATACTGGAGATAGTTTGTCATTGATGATGGACCCCAGGTAGCTATACTGGGGATAGTTTGTCATTGATGATGGACCCCAGGTAGCTATACTGGGGATAGTTTGTCATTGATGATGGACCCCAGGTAGCTATACTGGGGATAGTTTGTCATTGATGATGGACCCCAGTAGCTATACTGCATGACATCACATTTGTAGTTGTCGATAAAGATGACAAGTGCTGCTTCGACATCCTGACCAAGTATTTTAGTTTTCTGCAAACTTATTGTGAGGCTGAAGTCTCTGCAGGCATGCTTTGATTTATACCACAGATACACAATTTATGACAAAATTGCACATTTCTAGTCTCTTGAAAGCTGAACATTTGTTGTTGACTACCATGGCAGTGCCAAATCTCTTTTCACGAAAAGCTAACTTCTGCCTTCTTCAAAAACTCAGTGGCAATGTAGGTCAACTCTTCAATCATAATATTCCAGAGACTGTCATGGTTCAATGTAGTGATTTTGTTTGTTTGTATGTTTGTTTGTTTGTTTGTTTGTTTGTTTGCATGCAGCAGCCTTATAGCTCTATAGAAGTTCCAAGGGACTGAAGTTTGCATGAATGTCACTTTTTCCCAGTTTCACACCAGCAGCTCTGTGTTCAGGTGTCCCCCCACCATACAGGCAGATATTCTCCAACTTCAGAGGTACTCTCATTTTTTATCTTCAAGAGTTTTTGATGTTTTTGGGTAGGTTTTTGCCTATCAATTTTGTTGAGCCATGGCCATTTTTGTTCTGCTCTTTTTGATTTCCAATAATGGGGGACTGGTTGGTCTCAAGGCAAGATGCAGGTCTCGAAAAAGAGCGGTTGTCAGTTCAAATCCCGGCTGCACCAGCTCTGATTTTTGTTTTTTATTTCTCTCTGCGGCTACCATCCCTGGTCTCAGCAACAAGGCCAGGCTTGAAACATCAATTACTTATCAGTGGGAAAAATATGAGGACCTCCGAAGACAGAGTTATCTTCCTGTGCGGTGAGGGACCCTATGCACATGGCTGCCACCGAAAAATGGATTAACATGCAAAATTCAATTCCTAGTCTCTAGGGACTTCGCCAAAAGTGAAAGCTGGTGAACGCAAAAAAAAAATAATAATTTCAAATTGCCAATGGTTCTTTAATTGGCACAGGTGCACACGGGACCTTCTGTTTTTTGCCCATTATCTGAGAGGGCTAGATATGAGATGTCACTAACCAGAGATTGGGGAAGGGTAAAGCCACTAAGAAACCATGGATTTGATATGAAAAGTTCTCCTAGGCTGTGATGGGTTATCAACCCAGGACCTTCTTGTTCAGAGGCCAACATCTTATCTCTCTAGACCAACCAGACCTCCATAATGTAGGAGCTATTTTAATGACTGCCCATTGTGAGCTGTAATGACTGCCCATTGTGACTAGTAGTGACTGCCCATTGTGAGCTGTAATGACTACCCATTGTGAGCTGTAATGACTGCCCATTGTGAGCTGTAATGACTGCCCATTGTGACTAGTAGTGACTGCCCATTGTGAGCTGTAATGACTGCCCATTGTGAGCTGTAATGACTACCCATTGTGACTAGTAGTGACTGCCCATTGTGAGCAGTAGTGATTGCCCATTGTGAGCTGTAATGACTGCCCATTGTGAGTAGTAGATACTGCCCATTGTGAGCTGTAATGACTGCCCATTGTGAGTTGTAATGACTGCCCATCGTGAGCTGTAGTGACTGCCCATTGTAAGCTGTAATGACTGCCCATCATGAGCTGTAATGACTGCCCATTGTGAGCTGTAATGACTGCCCATCATGAGCTGTAATGACTGCCCATTGTGAGCTGTAATTATTGCCCATCTGCCCATCATGAGCTGTAATGACTGCCCATCTTGAGCTGTAATGACTGCCCATCATGACCTGTAATGATTGCCCATCATGAGCTGTAATGACTGCCCATTATGAGCTGTAATGACTGCCCATCATGAGCTGTAATGACTGCCCATTGTGAGCTGTAATGACTGCCCATTGTGATTTGTAATGACTGCCCATCATGAGCTGTAATGACTGCCCATCATGAGCTGTAATGACTGCCCTTCATGAGCTGTAATGACTGCCCATTGTGAGCTGTAATGACTGCCCATTGTGAGCTGTAATGACTGCCCATTGTGAGCTGAAATGACTGCCCATCATGAGCTGTAATGACTGCCCATCATGAGCTGTAATGACTGCCCATCATGAGCTGTAATGACTGCCCATTGTGATTTGTAATGACTGCCCATTGTGATTTGTAATGACTGCCCATTGTGATTTGTAATGACTGCCCATCATGAGCTGTAATGACTGCCCATTGTGATTTGTAATGACTGCCCATTGTGTTTTGTAATGACTGCCCATTGTGATTTGTAATGACTGCCCATTGTGATTTGTAATGACTGCCCATCATGAGCTGTAATGACTGCCCATTGTGAGCTGTAATGACTGAGCATTGTGATTTGTAATGACTGCCCATCATGAGCTGTAATGACTGCCCATCATGAGCTGTAATGACTGCCCATTGTGAGCTGTAATGACTGCCCATTGTGAGCTGTAATGACTGCCCATCATGAGCTGTAATGACTGCCCATTGTGAGCTGTAATGACTGCCCATTGTGAGCTGTAATGACTGCCCATCATGGGCTGTAATGACTGCCCATCATGAGCTGTAATGACTGCCTGTCATGAGCTGTAATGACTGCCCATTGTGAGCTGTAATGACTGCCCATCATGAGCTGTAATGACTGCCCATTGTGAGCTGTAATGACTGCCCATCATGAGCTGTAATGACTGCCCATCATGAGCTGTAATGACTGCCCATCATGAGCTGTAATGACTGCCCATTGTGAGCTGTAATGACTGCCCATCATGAGCTGTAATGACTGCCCATCATGAGCTGTAATGACTGCCCATCATGAGCTGTAATGACTGCCCATTGTGAGCTGTAATGACTGCCCATCATGAGCTGTAATGACTGCCCATCATGAGCTGTAATGACTGCCCATTGTGAGCTGTAATGACTGCCCATTGTGAGGTGTAATGACTGCCCATCATGAGCTGTAATGACTGCCCATCATGAGCTATAATGACTGCCCATCATGAGCTGTAATGACTGCCCATCATGAGCTGTAATGACTGCCCATTGTGAGCTGTAATGACTGCCCATCATGAGCTGTAATGACTGCCCATCATGAGCTGTAATGACTGCCCATCATGAGCTGTAATGACTGCCCATCATGAGCTGTAATGACTGCCCATCATGAGCTGTAATGACTGCCCATTGTGAGCTGTAATGACTGCCCATTGTGAGGTGTAATGACAGCCCTAATAGTAAGAGAAAGTAACAAAAAAGGTTTCTGTCTGAATAGTAAGAAACAGAAGTAATGGTCATATCAAAGAAACAATCATCACTATCATGCAGCATAAAAATAAACAGGACTAATCTGAAACAAGTGCAATGCGTCAAATACTTGGGCACAATAAAAATATCAGATGGGAGATGCACCACAGAAATAATAAGCAGAATAAAAGTAAATAAAAAGTAAAGAGCCCCGTCATGCCAAGTGGCGTATAGGGAATATGGTGTTAGTGACCATAAATTTTACGGACCTTCAGCACATGATTTTCGGGGTAATGTGGTCGGTATTACGCCCATGCTGCTTTACTTTCCCAGAAAAAATCCGGTACCCATTTAAGGCTGGGTGAACCCGAAGCCATCGGTTGGGATCGAACTCTACCCCTTGTCCCTTGTAGTCCAGTTTACTAACCACTGAGCTATCGCGGCTCCCAATAAGCAGAATAGCTCAGGCCAAAATAGCAATTCAGAAAATGAAAAATATCTTTTGCAACAAATCTATGTCAATAGAAGTGAGAAAAAGAGTTCATTGGTGCTATATAGAGCCAATTCTGACCTGTGGAAGTGAATCATGGACAGTAGACAAACAAATGAAAAGACGATTAGAGGCCACAGAGATGAGATTTCTCTGAAGAATGTTGAAAGTTCCCTGGACAGCTAAAAAGACCAATGAAGAAATTCTCAAAGAGGCCAACATAAAAAGGGAGCTCCTAAAAAAACATCACAAAGAAGCAATCAACATTTTTCAGGCATATCATGAGAAGAGGAAAGTTGGAATACTTGGTTACAACTGGCATAATAAAAGGAAAGAGATATTGTGGATGACAAAGAGAGAAAATACTGGATAGCTTGGTGTCATGACATGGAAAACAGTCAACAACAGAACTGATACGATGCACTGTAGATAGAAGATTGTGGAAGGACATGATCGCCTACGCCAACCGGTATGGCCCTTGATGAAGATGATGAATGACAACCCATTGTAGGTTGTAATGACTGCCCATTGTGAGTTGTAATGACTGCCCATTGTGAGCTGTAATGACTGCCCATTGTGAGCTGTAATGACTGCCCATTGTGAGTTGTAATGACTGCCCATTGTGAGTTGTAATGACTGCCCATTGTGAGCTGAAAGGTAAAGAAAGTAACGGTTCCCTCCTCCTGCCTTGCTAGGCGTATGAGGAATATGATGTTTGTGGCCTTATTTTTCTATGACCACAGCACATTTTTGGGTGATGTAGTCAGTATCATACCAAGCTGCCTTTACTTCCCAGAAAAATATCTGGTACCCATTTTTAGAGGCTGGGTGAACCCTGGAGCCTTGTCACTCTGAAAAAAAAAAGTGACATTACCTACAAAGCTAATTTTTTAGTTAGCTGATTGGCTGTATTCCTTAGCATTTGGCTTTTTGTGGCAAGGTGCTGTGCCACTGAGTACGGGTTCGATCTTGCTTTGGTCTATATTTTTTTCTGTTGTTGATTATTTGTTAATTTTTCAGAGTGCTGTAAACATACCTCTTCCTCTGAATTGATTCACTGATTATCGCCTCGGAAGTTTCCCTCTATAATATTCATTTATTATTATTTGTCTCCAGCCTAAACCACTGGAAACTACTATTCATGCCGTTTTGTCCTAAATGTTTGTCTGCAACGCAAGTATTTAGCCCTACCCTATCTGGAAGTTGTTACTTTGTCTATTCAGATGGTTGCCGTAAGTTCGTCAGTTTGTTCAGCTACCTCAAAGCATTATTCCCAAACCATAAAGGGTTGTTTGATGTTAGCAGACGGCTGAAGAAAGACGGCAGGGGAATGTTTGACCACCATAAACTATCAAATTTTGACAAATGTGTTTTGATATGTTAAATTTTACAGCACTATCATAATCTAGGGTTAAATTAAATGTATGTGGTAATGATGAAGTTCTAATTGGGAGATTGCTGGAATTTAGAATCTTGTGGTGCACACTGGCAAGGACTATCAAAGGTTGGGTATAGAGCACAAGCTGGCTGCTGGAATGATCAATATACAAACTTATTGCTACTTTTGAGTGAGGCTCAACACCATTGAGATTGTCCAGTGTGTAATGGGCTCAGATTCTGCTAGCAAAGAACCAATCAACATTTGCGTTTGAATCAAGTTTATGTCCAATGACCCAGCATCTAATGCCAGCTATTTATCTGAACAGTCTCTGTAGGTTGTAATAGGAAACTCTTTATACAGAGCTTCACAGCAGGAGACATTCTGATCATCAGAAGTGGACTTGTTGAGTAAGTGTATTGGTCCTTTCAGCTTCTTGACATTCTAAGGGAGGTAAGCCCACCTGGGTCATGATTTCCAGGCATTAGCCTCCTGGTGCATTGAGCTCTAAAGCTTACAATACATTCAGCATAAAATAACTACACCTATTCTACACAATGTTTGTCAGGTCGGGTAATTTGACCTGCTACTGTATGCAGTAAACAGTACAACCTGAGGCTGCCCTGCTGCCTTGCAGGTAAGCTCGGGAGAGTAAAAGGCTAAGGGAGTGTACCCCGAAATAAAACAACCCCGCTGCCTTGTGGGTGAGACTTTTTAGTCAAAGGCTAGCGGAGTCAACTGTAAATAAACCGATGGAAGGCAACAGAAAACCACCGTCGTAATTTCTTTGTACAATCATGAATCGCCACAACAATGTTCTTAAATGTTACGTAGAGCCAGTCTTAACATATGGATGCGAATCATGGACAATAGGACAACAGACAAGAAAATCACTGGAGTCTGTAGAAATGTGGTTTTACAGAAGAATGTTGAGAGTACCATGGACAGCTAAGAAGAGAAATGAAGATGTTCTGAGAGAGGTCAAAGCAAAAAGAGAGCTAATTTCCAATATTAGGAAGAAACAATCATCATGTTTTGGCCATGTAATGAGAAGGGAACAGCTGGAATATATTGTGACAACTGGAAAACTTGAGGGACGAAGAGATAGAGGGAAGCAAAGAGAGAAAATAACAGACAGCTTAAGAGAATGGCTTGGCAGAAGGTCAACAACAGAGACGATAAATAGCTGCCGAGATAGAAAGTTGTGGAGAGACATGATCACGTACGCAAGTAGGCCCGGTACTTGATGATGATTCTACACAACACTTCTGATTGAATCTACAAACTAGACCTGGTCGTATACTTATTTGTCTTAGCTTTAAGTCAACACATTGATGCTCTCTTCGTGGTGGCAGCAGTCTAAAATAGCTTTGTGCGGAATGTCCTTTTATATACACTCTCGTTCATGCTGCTTTTTGTCATGACATAATTCAGCACAACATGAAGGAGTGGATCGGTAACTGATAATAGGTGATAAAGGTAGGCCAGCTTCAAACCCTATTACTTTGAACTGTCTGTATTGCAAACGTTGGGTGTAGCTCACCCATGGTCGTTGATATAATTTCTTGTCTCTTATCATTCATGCCTCAGACCTAAATCTGAACCATTACCTAAATCTTCTATTCAGTAAGGGTGCCTTTCATTTTTCTTCACTAGAGTTTGTACCTGAGCCCCATCTTGAAGTATGGCACAACTGCACAAAAGGAGAAATTCTTGAGGCCATTTCTTAATGGAGACCAGATTGGATGCTTTGCTTTGAGTGAGCCAGGTCAGGAATATTAATGGCTCCTGTTGGAATCGTTAATTGTGTTGTATAATGGCTCTTTCATGATAAATCTGTTAAATGTTTTATAAATGTTGCTTCCACTTATTATGTATTACATATTATGTGTTATATGTTGTGCATTATATGTTGTTGAAAGCTGGAAAACAACAAAAGAGATTGAGAGAAAACTAAACACTTTTGAAGACAAATACCTAAGAAGAATATATTTAAAGAATGGAATGAATTTAAGACTAATGTAGAGATAAGAGAAATGGCCATGCAACCAACAAACTCATCTACAATTAAAAGAGAAGATGGACATATGTCAGACTTGTGTTGAGAAGAGACAACAAGAGAATTCCTAAACAGGTTCTTCTATAGGAAATTGAAAACTGCTAGAACAAAAATTCAGATAAGAGAAGGAGTATCATGGTCTACGCCCTATGGGCCGGCTACGGCTCGAAAGGTCAATAGATAGATAGAAGACTATCTAGGCATGTCCCTTATGGATTTTAAAATAATCTCACATTACATATTACCATATTGCGTTTTTTCTGTTGAGGATACTTTTCCTACTTTCACCCTTCGTGGCACCATTTTCCAACTTTCCTTTAAGCGTGTGGATTATCCTCAGCTGCCTAGTCACCATCTGGTGAGATGTGTTCTATTAAAGTCCCCACAATGTCATACATGTCCATCTTTAAAGCCCTCACAATGTCATACATGTCCACCTTTAACATCTGTTGCACAATGGCAAACCTCACCAACCTGTTACAATGTCATACATGTCCACCTTTAGCATCTGTTGCACAATGGCAAACCTCGCCAACCAGTTACAATGTCATACATGTCCACCTTTGGCATCTGTTGCACAATGGCAGACCTCACCAACCTGTTACAATGTCATACATGTCCACCTTTAGCATCTGTTGCACAATGGCAAACCTCACCAACCTGTTACAATGTCATACATGTCCACCTTTAGCATCTGTTGCACAATGGCAAACCTCGCCAACCTGTTACAATGTCATACATGTCCACCTTTAACATCTGTTGTACAATGGCAGACCTCACCAACCTGTTACAATGTCATACATGTCCACCTTTAACATCTGTTGCACAATGGCAAACCTCACCAACCTGTTACAATGTCATACATGTCCACCTTTAGCATCTGTTGTACAATGGCAGACCTCACCAACCTGTTATAATGTCATACATGTCCACCTTTAACATCTGTTGTACAATGGCAGACCTCACCAACCTGTTACAATGTCATACATGTCCACCTTTAACATCTGTTGTACAATGGCAGACCTCACCAACCTGTTACAATGTCATACATGTCCACCTTTAACATCTGTTGCACAATGGCAGACCTCACCAACCTGTTACAATGTCATACATGTCCACCTTTAGCATCTGTTGCACAATGGCAAACCTCACCAACCTGTTACAATGTCATACATGTCCACCTTTAGCATCTGTTGCACAATGGCAAACCTCACCAACCTGTTACAATGTCATACATGTCCACCTTTAACATCTGTTGCACAATGGCAAACCTCGCCAACCTGTTACAATGTCATACATGTCCACCTTTAGCATCTGTTGCACAATGGCAAACCTCGCCAACCTGTTACAATGTCATACATGTCCACCTTTAGCATCTGTTGCACAATGGCAGACCTCGCCAACCTGTTACAATGTCATACATGTCCACCTTTAACATCTGTTGCACAATGCAGACCTCGCCAACCTGTTACAATGTCATACGTGTCCACCTTTAGCATCTGTTGCACAATGGCAAACCTCACCAACCTGTTACAATGTCATACATGTCCACCTTTAACATCTGTTGCACAATGGCAGACCTCACCAACCTGTTACAATGTCATACACGTCCACCTTTAACATCTGTTGCACAATGGTAGACCTCACCAACCTGTTACAATGTCATACATGTCCACCTTTAACATCTGTTGCACAATGGCAGACCTCGCCAACCTGTTACAATGTCATACATGTCCACCTTTAACATCTGTTGCACAATGGCAGACCTCACCGACCTGTTACAATGTCATACATGTCCACCTTTAGCATCTGTTGCACAATGGCAGACCTCACCAACCTGTTACAATGTCATACATGTCCACCTTTAGCATCTGTTGCACAATGGCAAACCTCACCAACCTGTTACAATGTCATACATGTCCACCTTTAGCATCTGTTGCACAATGGCAAACCTCACCAACCTGTTACAATGTCATACATGTCCACCTTTAGCATCTGTTGCACAATGGCAGACCTCACCAACCTGTTACAATGTCATACATGTCCACCTTTAACATCTGTTGCACAATGGCAGACCTCACCAACCTGTTACAATGTCATACATGTCCACCTTTAACATCTGTTGCACAATGGCAGACCTCACCAACCTGTTACAATGTCATACATGTCCACCTTTAACATCTGTTGCACAATGGCAGACCTCACCAACCTGTTACAATGTCATACATGTCCCCCTTTAACATCTGTTGCACAATGGCAGACCTCACCAACCTGTTACAATGTCATACATGTCCACCTTTAACATCCGTTGCACAATGGCAGACCTCACCAACCTGTTACAATGTCATACATGTCCACCTTTAGCATCTGTTGCACAATGGCAGACCTCACCAACCTGTTACAATGTCATACATGTCCACCTTTAACATCTGTTGCACAATGCAGACCTCGCCAACCTGTTACAATGTCATACATGTCCACCTTTAACATCTGTTGCACAATGGCAGACCTCACCAACCTGTTACAATGTCATACATGTCCACCTTTAACATCTGTTGCACAATGCAGACCTCGCCAACCTGTTACAATGTCATACATGTCCACCTTTAACATCTGTTGCACAATGGCAAACCTCACCAACCTGTTACAATGTCATACATGTCCACCTTTAACATCTGTTGCACAATGCAGACCTCACCAACCTGTTACAATGTCATACATGTCCACCTTTAACATCTGTTGCACAATGGCAAACCTCACCAACCTGTTACAATGTCATACATGTCCACCTTTAGCATCTGTTGCACAATGGCAAACCTCACCAACCTGTTACAATGTCATACATGTCCACCTTTAACATCTGTTGCACAATGGCAGACCTCACCAACCTGTTACAATGTCATACATGTCCACCTTTAACATCTGTTGCACAATGGCAGACCTCACCAACCTGTTACAATGTCATACATGTCCACCTTTAACATCTGTTGCACAATGGCAGACCTCACCAACCTGTTACAATGTCATACATGTCCACCTTTAGCATCTGTTGCACAATGGCAGACCTCACCAACCTGTTACAATGTCATACATGTCCACCTTTAACATCTGTTGCACAATGCAGACCTCGCCAACCTGTTACAATGTCATACATGTCCACCTTTAACATCTGTTGCACAATGGCAAACCTCACCAACCTGTTACAATGTCATACATGTCCACCTTTAACATCTGTTGCACAATGGCAGACCTCACCAACCTGTTACAATGTCATACATGTCCACCTTTAACATCTGTTGCACAATGGCAGACCTCACCAACCTGTTACAATGTCATACATGTCCACCTTTAACATCTGTTGTATAATGGCAGACCTCGCCAACCTGTTACAATTATTATCAATTTTGTAAACAGTTTTTGAAACTTGGATTTATTTATTTTATTTAATGACTTTTGTTTGTGTGTACAGGAAATGGCAGTGATGCAGGGGCGGCAATTACAAATGCTCAACTCAGATCAGACAAGTGGATACTCAATGGAACTAAGGCTTGGATCACTAATGGTTATGAGTCCTCTGCTTCTGTGGTTTGTACATAGCTCATTTCTTTCATTTTAATTGTTGATCCAGCAACTGAGCTATCCTCTTATACTAACCTCTTATATTATCCTCTCATACTATCCTCCTATACTATCCTCTTTTATTATCCTCCTTTACTATCCTCTTTTATTATCCTCCTATACTATCCTATTATCCTATCTTCTTATACTATCCTCTTATTTCATCCTCTTATATTTTCCTCTCGTACTATCCTCTTATACTATCCTCTTATACTATCCTCTTATACTATCCTCTTATACTATCCTCTTATACTATCCTCTTATACTATCCTCTTATACTATCCTCTTATATTTTCCTCTTATACTATCCTTTTATATTATCCTTTTATACTATCCGCTTATATTTTCCTCTTATACTATCCTCATGTATTATCCTCTTATATTATCCTCTTATATTATCCTCGTATACTATCCTCATATCTTATCCTCTTATACTATCCTCATATATTATCCTCTTAAATGTATACATTTTAAGATTTGTAGAAACTCAGTCTTAATTTCCAAGAAAGGGAAGATTGCACACTGACCTATGTGTGGACACTTCCAGGTGTGTATGTAGGCTTATATGCTCCCTTTCTGCATAATTTTAGAACCCCTCCAATAAGAGACCATTACCCTTGATCATGACCTCTACATGCTCATCGCCTCAGCTAATTTTGATTCTGAACCTGGTCACAGTAGCTGGAAGTTGCATCATTTCATTCTTATTTCATATATTATTTTGTTTTGATATCTAATTATTATAGCTTGTTTCATAACTCGTGCCCAACTTTTAAAATCGATAGCTTTTTAACCACTTGTTGTAAGTTGTTCAAAATTTGCATGTAAAGTTATAATGATTAGAACCCAACAGGGAATTAATTTCATTTAAAAAAAACATTTGGTTATTATTGTTGCTTATTTGATTTATATAAATTTATAACGACCTATTGATGTAGTCAAAACTTAATGTTTACAGTATTTTAAGTTAAAAATAGCGAGTAAAAATCCATACACGATAAAATTGACGCGTTTGCACGCCTTCACATGGTTTTTTGACACAATTAGACACTTGTAAAAAACACGACAAATTGTGTGTTCCATTTCCGTTCATTCATAGGTGGAGACGTGGAACGGTAACATTTATCATGAGTCTTAAAATGAAATTCTGCAGTTTACAAAACATCGCAATAAAATGTATGACTATTTTTGCAAAGAGGCTAAACGAGGAAGATTATTTCATTCTTTAGAAAACCCTGAGAATAGGACAAGACACATTTTGGATTTATCTAAACGGTCATTTAATCGCTGGATTCAAGCACGTGACCGTCAATGTTCAAAATATACAAAATCACAAGGAAGAGCAAAAATGTTGGATAATTTCGACAGTGAACTTATTAGAAGTGAAATTCGCAAAATGTTGGGTATGAATGAAACTGTTACAATAAGAAAATTAAAAATTTCGCTGAAAAAGAACAACAGTATTGAAATATCAAAGTCTACATTATGGAGGAATGTGAGAGCTGCAGGCTTTACATTCAGAAAGTATTCCAATGGACGAAACATCATCTGTGAGAAGCCACATATAGTAGTCATGAGAAGCAAGTACTTACGTGAAGTAAAAGAGGTGCGCAAGCAAGGTTATGATATTGTGTACTTGGATGAAACATGGATCAATGCTCACTACACTAACCAAAGGGAATGGCAGTCATCAGATGGAAAGATTAAGAGATTAATACCTAGCAGCAAAGGACAGCGCTTGATAATTGCGCATGCAGGTAGTCGACAACATGGACTAATACAGAATGCAGAAATCATTTTGCTTTCAAAATCCATAGACAATCGGGGTTATCACTCTGAGATGAATGGTCACATATTTAGACATTGGATTGAAAATTCTGTTCTCCCATCACTAGATCGACCATCTTGCCTAATAATGGACAATGCAGCGTACCACAACATTGTTGCACTTGAAGATAAAGTCCAGACGTCATCCAGTACAAAAGATGCTATTAAGATATGGCTCACAAAGGAGCACATACAATTTAATAACATGTACTTAAAACCTGAATTACTATCTCTAGTAAAGCAAAAACAAAGGACAAAGATTTTTCAAATAGATAAGATTATCCAAGAGCACGGTCATATAAAGGGTGTCCGGTTAGCGCAATCGATAGGCGGTTGGCTTACCACGGCAACAGCCGGGGTTCGTAATCCTGGCGAGGACACCTGGGTTTTACTAATTCCCTAAAAATTAGTAGGAGCCGCGATAGCTCAGTGGTTAGTGAACTGGACTACTACGGACAAGGGGTAGGGTTCGATCCCAACCGACGGCTCCGGGTTCACCCAGCCTTAAATGGGTACCGGATTTTTTCTGGGAAAGTAAAAGCAGCACGGGCGTAATACCGACCACATTACCCCAAAAAAAAAATCATGTGCTGAAGGTCTGTAAAATATAGGGTCACTAACACCATATTTTTCCCTATACGCCACTTGGCGTGACGGGGGGTACTTTTTTTTTTACGGTCATATAAGTTTGAGGCTGCCACCTTACCATGCTCATTTAAATCCAATATAACTAATCTGGGCAAAATTAAAAGGACAAGTGGCAGATGAAAATACAACATTCAAAATATGCTATGTAAAGACTCTTACTAATCTCGCTTTATTAAATATAAACAAAGATTATTGGGCTAAATGTGAAGAGAACGTCTTAAAACAGGAAGAGGAATATTGGAAAAATGATGGTTTGTGGAATATTCAACCCCAAACAGTTATTAATCTTTTAGACTCGTCTGATTCAGAATGAAAGTATATAGCCCCCACAATGTTGGCCCCTATATTACCTTAAATTAGTTCAACAAACGGTCCTTTTCAGGACCACACAACTATGAAAATTGGACACACAGGTATACCTTGATATTATCGTCCGTCCTCGAACTGAGAAGACAATAATTCTCCTGGTGTTTTTCCTTATTCAGTTATTTCCCCATTACGGCCACGCCTTTACCTAGTGAAAATTAATCATAGACCAGCAACTACGGTAATTTCTATTATTTAGGGGTTCACAATTTACAATTTTGACAAACATCAAAGAAATTCGCCGCTTTAAGAAAACTGCAGCTGCAAGATATTTGTTAAATATACATTTAAAGGGTCTTTTGCATTCTAATAACATTTGGAAAATTTCAACAGTATTTAACAAACGGTTTCTGAGCAATAGCGTTTTGAAGTTGGGCAAGTGATTTGAAACGAGCTATAGTTAGCTATGTAGTGTTAATTTTATGTACTTACATATCTGTGTATAAGATGTTTATTGTTCCTGCTGAAGGCCTATTGAGCTAAAACATCATTCAATTTTGTCTTGTCCATAACTTATGTTAAGCAGTAGCTATATAATTATTTTCTGGGTTTTTTTTTTTTATATTTCTCCTCCACATTCATATCCAGTAATATGTTTGTGTTGGTTTCTGGTTTCATCAAAAACTAGATATGAAGCTTTCACTTTGCAGTAGTTAGCTTTTGGAATACCATATAAGACTTTCAGGTAGTGTTCTTGGCTTTTGGAGAGTCTCACCTAATACCATATAAGACTTTCAGGTGGTGTTCTTGGCTTTTAGAGAGTCTCACCTAATACCATATAAGACTTTCAAGTGGTGTTCTTGGCTTTTGGAGAGTCTCACCTAATACCATATAAGACTTTCAAGTGGTATTCTTGGCTTTTGGAGAGTCTCACCTAATACCATATAAGACTTTCAGGTGGTGTTCTTGGCTTTTGGAGAGTCTCACCTAATACCATATAAGACTTTCAAGTGGTGTTCTTGGCTTTTAGAGAGTCTCACCTAATACCATATAAGACTTTCAAGTGGTGTTCTTGGCTTTTGGAGAGTCTCACCTAATACCATATAAGACTTTCAAGTGGTGTTCTTGGCTTTTGGAGAGTCTCACCTAATACCATATAAGACTTTCAAATGGTGTTCTTGGCTTTTGGAGAGTCTCACCCAATACCATATAAGACTTTCAAGTGGTGTTCTTGGCTTTTAGAGAGTCTCACCCAATACCATATAAGACTTTCAAGTGGTGTTCTTGGCTTTTGGAGAGTCTCACCTAATACCATATAAGACTTTCAAGTGGTGTTCTTGGCTTTTGGAGAGTCTCACCTAATACCATATAAGACTTTCAAGTGGTGTTCTTGGCTTTTGGAGAGTCTCACCCAATACCATATAAGACTTTCAAGTGGTGTTCTTGGCTTTTGGAGAGTCTCACCTAATACCATATAAGACTTTCAAGTGGTGTTCTTGGCTTTTGGAGAGTCTCACCTAATACCATATAAGACTTTCAAGTGGTGTTCTTGGCTTTTGGAGAGTCTCACCTAATACCATATAAGACTTTCAAGTGGTGTTTTTGGCTTTTGGAGAGTCTCACCCAATACCATATAAGACTTTCAAGTGGTGTTCTTGGCTTTTGGAGAGTCTCACATAATACCATATAAGACTTTCAAGTGGTATTCTTGGCTTTTGAAGAGTCTCACCTAATACCATATAAGACTTTCAAGTGGTGTTCTTGTTTCATGTTACCAAGAACACCATATAGTTGGTGCCATTGTACAAATGGAAGTAAAAAAAAACAAGTGTTTTTTTTTTTTTTGGTTATATCTGAATGTTTGTTGTTTTTGTTCGCTTATCTCACCACTGTAATTTATTTGATTTCAGGTGTTTGCAACCACAGCTAAACATCTGAAACACAAAGTAAGTGTATATTATCTATGAATGTCACTATTTTGTATCTTCACCCACCTGGAGTGTAAACAGAATTTATTTATACAATTAGTAATTGTGAATAGAAAGTGTCACCAAATAGGGAACTGCATAATAATTATGTCATATTCTCAGGCAGATATCAAATATATGTGTAAACAAAAAAAAGTAAAGAGCCCCGTCATGCCAAGTGGCGTATAGGGAATATGGTGTTAGTGACCATACATTTTACAGACCTTAAGCAGATGATTTTTGGGGTAATGTGGTCTGTATTACGTCCGTGCCACTTTACTTTCCCAGAAAAAAAATCCAATACCCATTTAAGGCTGGGTGAACCCGGAAGCTGTCGGTTGGGATCGAACCCTATCTCTTGTCCCAATGTCAGATGGATGCAAGACGAGCCAAGGATATTATAATCTTGATGGGAGACCTAAATGCTAAAGTAGGATCAGACAACAGAGGCTTCGAAGAGATTATAGGAAAACATGGACTTGGAGATATAAACGAGAATGGAGAGATATTTGTGAATTTCTGCGCCCTTAATCAAGTGAGCCGAGGAGGAACAATATTCCAACATAAAAGAATACACAAAGCTAGATGGGTGTCACCAGATCATAGAACGGAAAATCAAAGTGATCACATATATATTAATAATAAGTTTAAGTCATCCTTACAGGATGTAAAAGTATATAGAGGGGCAGATGTAGCATCAGATCATCATCTTCTGATAGCCAAACTTAAAATTAAACTAAAAAGATATACTACAACGAATAAAGGTAGAAAGTATTTCAATGTAGGGTTTCTTAAAAAACAAGGAATTAAAGATAAATTCGCAAACACAATATCAAACAAATACCAAGTCCTCCAACAACTAGAAAGTACAATAAATATAGATCATTGGAAACAGGTAAAAAATATATGGAAAGAGACATGCGAAGAAACACTCGGGAAAAGAGAACGCCAGAATAAGGAATGGATGACAGCAGAGACCATGGAGAAAATTAAAGAAAGAAAGAATGAAAAAGCAAACATAAATAAAAGCAAAACGAGAAGTAATAAAGCCAAGAATATGGTGTTAATGACCATAAATTTTACAGACCTTCAGCACATGATTTTTGGGATAATATGGTCTGTATTATGCCCGTGCCACTTTACTTTCCCAGAAAAAAATCCGATACCCATTTAAGGCTGGGTGAACCCAGAAGTCGTCGGTTGGGATCGAACCCTACCTCTTTGTCTTTGTAGTCCAGTTCACTAACCACTGAGCTATCTTGGCTCCCTCAAATATCTGTGTCTGTAATGTAAATGTTGTCCATTGTCGTTATTTAATGTTGCTAGTTTAGTCGACAGATCATCTCTTTGCATATCAGACATGTCCATAAGCACGCAGATCTCCTCCCAAGTATGTCCCTCATTGTGTGGAGACTGACAACTCCAGTTCTTGTGGAGACTGACAACTCCAGTTCTGTGTTGATTTGTTATTTTTCTGTCTCCCCATGTAGCTCTCCTTTCTGGCATCTCCCCCCCCCCCTCCCCCCCAACGCATGTTATCTTATAAAGCCAGTCTACAACTTCTTCATAATTCCCACACTTTTATTAAAATCTCCTATTGACAGGGGATCAGCGCTTTCCTAGTACCAAAACCAATAGATGGCCTTACTCTGGGTAAAAAGGAGGACAAGCTTGGAATCAAGGCGACGTCCACGTGTTACTTGATCTTTGAGGACTGTGAGGTCCCCCAGGAGAACTTGTTGGGGGAGCAAGGAATGGGCTTTAAAATTGCAATGGTAAGTGCTTGAAAAGATGATTTGTAGTTCTGTTTAAAAAGATGATTTGTAGTTCTCTTTGAAAAGATGATTTGTAGTTCTGTTTGAAAAGATGATTTGTAGTTCTGTTTAAAAAGATGATCTGTGGCTCTGTTTGAAAAGATGATCTGTGGCTCTGTTTGAAAAAATGATCTGTGGCTCTGTTTGAAAAGATGATCTGTGGCTCTGTTTGAAAAGATAATCTGTGGCTCTGTTTGAAAAGATGATCTATGGCTCTGTTTGAAAAGATGATCTGTGGCTCTGTTTGAAAAGATGATCTGTGGCTCTGTTTGAAAAGATGATCTGTGGCTCTGTTTGAAAAAATGATCTGTAGTTCTGTTTGAAAAGATGATCCATGGCTCTGTTTGAAAAAATGATTTTTGGCTCTGTTTGAAAAGATGATCCATGGCTCTGTTTGAAAAAATGATCTGTGGCTCTGTTTGAAAAGATGATCCATGGCTCTGTTTGAAAAGATGATCTGTGGCTGAGAAAGTGTTCATTTCTCCATACTTTCAAAGTTCATGGTTTACTTTCTCTTCAAGTGAAGCTGTGGTCAAAATAAATTCTGAGAGTAAAGAAGCAATTTTGATAATTTGTAAAGTGACAAATAATTATAACCAATTCTCTGAATGATGACGGTAAAGTAGAGGAACCAGGCTTTTAAATTCTATTTACATGTTAACATCATCACACTTCTACATAGATTAGAAGTGATATCTCTATATCTCTCTCTCTCTGCGATCAAGACTCAATCAGAGTAGGATTCCAGACTCTCTCATGAAGTCAGCTGTCTGTTTAAGTGATTCGATTGCCCCATATAGTTTCTCTTCCAGGGAGGTGGATGTGGACCACATTGCTCTTCTCAGGTCTGTGTACTGGGGACAATCCTGTAGAACATGTTTTGTAGTCATATTGTCCAGTGTACAGTGGCATAGGCTGGTTGCACCTATTTTGAATTTGATGAACACGTGATTTCTCATTTTATTGTGGCCAGTGGGACTTGATCCCTCCTTGATAGTTGGTGGTAACTGTCCCTCTCGTTAAGCTTTGGGTGTTCTCGTTTCCATTTTTCATGATACTGACCTTTGAGGATGAATTTGGCTTCATCATAACTGAGCGGATGGTTCTCGTGTGGTAAATCTTCCTCCCTCTTTAGCTAATTTGTCTGCGCGTCCGTTCCCGTGTATATTACAGTGTGATGGTATCCACTGAATGACTACTCTCTGGAAGTTATTGCATAGTTGGTCCAGGGTTGTTCTCAAGTCATCTAGTTCATTGTTCTTGGGGCTTTTTAGAGCTGATAGTACTGACAGTGCATCAGTCAGAATCACCAATTTATTGTGCATGTTATTTGTGTGTTGAGTAGCCAGTGTTGCGGCATCTCTGAGGGCCTCAGTTTCTGCTTTAAAGTTGTTTGAGAATTTCCCTCTAGCTATTGACTTGGTGATCTCGTCCTGGTTATTCAGTGTCAAGGACACACCTCCCCCTCCATTTCTGGTGGCATTTGTAGCAGAGCCATCTGTGTATATGTGGGACCAAGAGTCCTGTGGGTAGGTATCATGTATGTGTTTTCTGCTACATGTTTTCTTTCTGTGTCTGATTGGGTGAGAAGTGATATTAATTTAAAGTTACATAAGGATTTTGTAAATATCTTGGATAATGTTAAGATTTTTGTTGGTAATTATGGTAGTAGTAGAAGAGAGGGTATTTAGATGATTTATAGTAAATGAGTACATTACTTTACGACAGCAAACGATTTATAGTAAATGAGTACATTACTTTATGACAGCAAACAATTTATAGTAAATGAGTACATTACTTTACGACAGCAAACGATTTATAGTAAATGAGTACATTACTTTACGACAGCAAACGATTTATAGTAAATGAGTACATTACTTTACGACAGCAAACGATTTATAGTAAATGAGTACATTACTTTACGACAGCAAACGATTTATAGTAAATGAGTACATTACTTTACGACAGCAAATGATTTATAGTAAATGAGTACATTACTTTACGACAGCAAACGATTTATAGTAAATGAGTACATTACTTTACGACAGCAAACGATTTATAGTAAATGAGTACATTACTTTACAACAGCAAACTTTGGATGCCGGTAGGATTGGAATAGCAGCTCAAGCACTGGGAATTGCACAGGTAAGGAAGTAGTATTTGTATTCATTACTCTTTATGGAGACATTATATTACTGAAACAGTTGGGATTTTTATTTATGATTTCTCTCTGTGGCAACCACCCCTGGTCTCAGCAGCGAGGCCCGGCTTTAAATGTCAATTACTCATCGACAGAAAAAAATATGAGTACCTCTGAAGGCAGAGTTATCTGCCTGTGCCGCGAGGGACCCCTGTGCACACGACTGCCAGAGAAAAATGGATTAACATGCAAAATTCTGTTCCTAGTCTCTAGGAACTTCATCAGAGGTCAAAGCTGGCGAAAAAAAAAATATATATTACTGGAACCACTTGTTTAAGAGAAAATAAGTAAATAGAAATTCACTTTGTTGGATACAAGGACATATATCCATCTGGGTAGACTCCCTCATCTATGAGTGCAGAGGGAAGGCAGTAACAGAGCTGGAAGTGACCAGTAGCTAATGGCTTGTGCCAGGATTGATGAACCAAACCCTACTCCACCTCTTCACAGTATTGTTAGTAACAGACTAACCAGTCTAGTCTGGCCAAACAAGTCAGGATTGAGGAGGGAAGGCAGTAACAGAGCTGGAAGTGACCAGTAACTTGTAGCTAATGGCTTGTGCCAGGACTGATGAACCAGACCCTACTCCACCTCTTCACAGTATTGTTAGTAACAGACTAACCAGTCTAGTCTGGCCAAGCAAGTCAGGATTGAGGAGGGAAGGCAGTAACAGAGCTGGAAGTGACCAGTAACTTGTAGCTAATGGCTTGTGCCAGGATTGATGAACCAGACCCTACTCCACCTCTTCACAGTATTGTTAGTAACAGACTAACCAGTCTAGTCTGGCCAAGCAAGTCAGGATTGAGGAGGGAAGGCAGTAACAGAGCTGGAAGTGACCAGTAACTTGTAGCTAATGGCTTGTGCCAGGACTGATGAACCAGAACCATCCAGACCCTACTCCACCTCTTCACAGTATTGTTAGAAACAGACTAACCAGTCAAGTCTGGCCAAGCAAGTCAGGATTGAAGAGGCAAGGCAGTAACAGAGCTGGAAGTGACCAATAACTAATGGCTTGTGCCAGGATTGATGAACCAGAACCATCCAGACCCTACTCCACCTCTTCACAGTATTTTTAGTAACAGACTAACCAGTGTAGTCTGGCCAAGCAAGTCAGGATTGAAGAGGGTAGGCAGCCTGATATTCAAAATTACCATGCTGAAATTGAATGTGTTGGGCTGAAAGACACAAATAAACTGTAACGCAGCCATGCTCACTTAAAATACTTTTAAGGACGGATGATGAAGAGGATTATCCATTCCTTTAGTGTTCACCAGGTGAACATTAGAAAGAAAGAAAGAACCAATAAGTGCTCTCATCCTTTTGTTTTGTTAAGTAAATGTTACCTCCCCCTGCCTTGCTAGATGTATGGGGAATATGGTGTTAGTGACCAGATTTTTCCATGACCACAACACATTTTTGAGGGATGTGGTCAGTTTCATGCCAGGCCGGCCTTTACTTCCCAGAAAATGTCTGGTGCCAATTTTTAGAGGCTGGGTGGAACCCAAAATCATATCTGTCAAAAATAAAATTTGCCACATTTGGGAATTAAACCAGAACTCTTCTGATTAGTAGCGAGCGTGCTGTCCACTCAGCCACAGAGGCTTCAACTGCTAGGCTATGACTCGTCACAGAAAGGAACTGATGTATTATACCAGATTAGTCTCTCTCTCTCTCTTGTGTCTATGCAAAGACTGCTAATGAAGTACTCCTTTTTATTGTCCACTCTTATAAGTTTTGTTACGTGGGCATAGATGCGTTGTGTTGTTGTTGACAGTAAAACTGTTCCTTTTGTAATATTTGTTCCATTAAGCCCAACACGCCCGTCTTTAGCATGGCTTATTTGAGTAGATAGTTGCCTTCCCTCTTGTTCCCTACCCATTCAGCCAAACTATACTCTTTAGACTATTTGTAGAGGATACCGTGAAGAGGTGGAGTACAATCTGAATAGTTCTGGCTCACCAATCCTGTGGCACAGTCTTATTATATGGTTGTAAAACATGGAGAACAACAAAAATGACAATCATGAAGATACAGGCTTTTATTAATGGATGCTTACACAGAATAAATTGATGGAAATGGCAGGACAAAATTACTAACATAGAATTATGGAAATGTCATCATCCATCAAGTACCAGGCCTGCTGGCATAGGTGATCATGTCTCTCCACAACTTACGATCTCGACAGTTATTTATCATTTCTGTCATTGACCTTTTGCCAAGCCATTCTCTTAAGCTGTCTGGTATTTTTTCTCTTTGCTTCCCTCTATCTCTTCGTCCCTCAATTTTCCCAGTTGTTACGATATATTCCAGCTGTTTTCTTCTCATTACATGGCCAAAAATGATAATTTTTTTCTTCCTAATATTGGAAATTAGCTCTCTTTTTTTCCTTGGCCTCCTTCAGAACGTTTTCATTACTCTTCCTAGCTGTCCATGGTATTCTCAACATTCTTCTGTAAAACCCCATTTCTACTGACCCCAGTGATTTTCTTATATGCTGTGCATTGTCCTTGATTCACATCCATATGTTAAGACTGGCTCTACATAACATTTAAGAACTCTTTTACTTGTTTCTATTGTCAAAAATGGATTGCATTGTATCTTCCTCATTTTTTGGAAAGCTGCTTTTGTCTGAGCCATTCTGCATCTCACCTATTTTGTACATCTTCTGTCTGAGGCTAACAAAGTTCCCAAATATTTAAATTCATTTGCCTGTTTTAATAATGTTCCACTTGTCTTTATTTTGCACTGAGGCGATGTCTTTTTCTTTGTTGTTACCATTACCTCTGTCTTTTTGCTATCAAGGCTGAGTCCTTTATTTTTGCTTTCCTTTACTATAATGTCCAACATTTCTTGTAACTCATTTTCCCTCTTAGCGATTAAGTCTGTATCATCAGCATACCTTAGATTATTTATATTATGACCTCCAAGTGTTATTCCAGGCATGTCCCTTATGGATCTTAAAATAATCTCACTATAAATATTAAACAAATCTGGTGACAGCACACAATCCTGTCTAACACCCTGTTTTATTTGTTAAAACATTCCCAATTGGTTTCCAGTTCTTATGGCTGCTGTTTGTTGCCAGTACATGTTCTTTATTATTCTTAGATCTTTGCTGTCGACGTTTATGCTTTTAGTAGCTAATGCTGTAACAAAAAAAAAAAAAAAGATCAAAGATCGGCAAATCTGAGTTTTTGGGATGCGATATTCTATTTTTAACCACACAAGTTTTTAAATGTTAGGATACAGCTTCCTATAATCACTTTGAATGTATAATAGAAGAAGGATGTATATTTTTTCTACATGGAAAGACACAAATAATGAAATCAACTAAAGTCATGGTTATGGGAGGTCCCGGTTTCACTGCAAACGAATTAAAATCCATAATTGCTCAACCGCCCGTGCCAATGGAATCATCTGAATTACTAACTCATCTCCCAAACAAAGAAAGGTAGCTGTAGTCCCCACCATAGCAGTCTCAGTACATACCAAAAGACATAAGGCGAAACCGCACAGAAAGTGAACACAGCCAACTGTTCCCTGTCATAAGATATCATCGCTCATCGTAAACAATTGGAATATCGAAACACGATCAAATCGGATTAAACACACAGCTCATGGTGTGCACAGAGCACTTAACTCAGTAGCTCCTGCAACAAGCCAGACTTGGAATATGATGAAACACACAGCTCACGGTGTGCACAGAGTACTTAACTCAGTAGCTCCTGCAACAAGCCAGACTTGGAATATGATGAGACACACAGCTCACGGTGTGCACAGAGCACTTAACTCAGTAGCTCCTGCAACAAGCCAGACTTGTATTATGAGGAAACACACAGCTCACGGTGTGCACAGAGCACATAACTCAGTAGCTCCTGCAACAAGCCGGACTTGAAATATGAGGAAACACACAGCTCACGGTGTGCACAGAGCACTTAACTCAGTAGCTCCTGCAACAAGCCAGACTTGTATTATGAGGAAACACACAGCTCACGGTGTGCACAGAGCACATAACTCAGTAGCTCCTGCAACAAGCCAGACTTGGAATATGAGGAAACACACAGCTCACATTGTGCACAGAGCACTCAACTCAGTAGCTCCTGCAACAAGCCGGACTTGGAATATGAGGAAACACACAGCTCATGGTGTGCACAGAGCACTTAACTCAGTAGCTCCTGCAACAAGCCAGACTTGGAATATGAGGAAACACACAGAGCTCTTAACTCAGTAGCTCCTGCAACAAGCCAGACTTGGAATATGAGGAAACACACAGAGCACTTAACTCAGTAGCTCCTGCAACAAGCCAGACTTGGAATATGAGGAAACACACAGAGCACCTAACTCGGTGTCTCCTGCAACAAGCCAGACTTGGAATATGAGGAAACACACAGAGCACTTAACTCAGTAGCTCCTGCAACAAGCCAGACTTGGAATATGAGGAAACACACAGAGCACTTAACTCAGTAGCTCCTGCAACAAGCCGGACTTGGAATATGAGGAAACACACAGAGCACCTAACTCGGTGTCTCCTGCAACAAGCCAGACTTGGGATATGAGGAAACTGCAACAAGCCAGACTTGGAATATGAGGAAACTGATGAACTAAAGTATCAACAACAAACAAGTGTGTCACCTTTCTTCATCCCTTCGCTTCTTCTCTCTTACTGCAAAAATATCCACTTAATCCACTTTCTAATCCACCAGGCCTCATTGGATTGTGCTTTAGATTATGCCACCAAGAGACTGTCGTTCGGATCACCCATAGCTAAACTGCAGGCCATTCAGGTACAATCATGTCTTATATAATGGCTTCAATTTTATTACTTTTGGCATGAATAAACCCAACATATATCTGTCTATGATCCTATTGAGCTGAAAACAGTATATGCGGCAGAAATTCTAGAATCTCTGTGTCTGACAATCTTTGTAATTAAGTGTCAAGCCTAGCACAGTAACTGCATCTCACCACACATCCCTGTTCTGGGTAGCTGCTCAGTCTTCACAAGAAAGCTGATGCCTGCTGTCGTTTCCTCTTGCCTCCCTTTTCTTTTTATTATCTCTCTTAGTCATCCTTTTTTTCTTCTACCCTGTGGTTCTTGTTTGAGGGCCCTGATTTGAGATTCTCTTGTTGTCTCTTCTCATCATATAGCATGACCAACTTCTTTTCTTGATTATAGACTGTGTTTTTGGATGCTTTGTCATTTCTCTTATTTCTGTACTAGTCTTGAACTCATTCCATGTATACAAAGTATTTTCATCAGACATTTGTTTTCAAATGCATCCAGTTTATTTCCTATTTCTTTAGCTGTTTTCCAGCTCTCACAAGCATAAGTAAGCGTGGATAATACATTTGATTTGAAAATCCTGAGCTTTGTTTTTGTGTTTAGTGATTTTGATTCTCATCAGCACAAACACAAAACTTAGACTATTCAAATCAAATGTACTATCAACCCTTACGTATGCGTGTGAAAGCTGGAAAACAACAAGAAACAATAATAAGAGACAGAAACAAAGTTGAATGCATTTGGAAATAAATGTCTAAGGAAAATACTTGGTATAGCATGGAACGAATTAAAAACAAACAAGGAAATTAGAGAAATCGCCAATCAACCACTAATATCTTCAGTAATAAAGAAAAGACAATGGTCATATGTTGGACATGTGATGAGAAGGACAACAAAGCCGCCTTCAAATAGGAACCAGAGGGTAAAAGAAAAAGAGGCCAACCGAGAGAAACACTAAAAGAACACTGAAGTGAGAAGCAACAACATCAGGCATCAGCTCCCTCACGGTCTAAGCAAAGAAATGCATATAAATGCGAAGCTGCAGTAAAGCTAATTGTAAGGGGAAATGCAAAAAAATATATATAAAAAAAAAAAACGGCAGGGTTAAAGCCTTATATAATAAGTGGATGACACAATTGTGCCGAAATGTTCCAATTTGTGTCATCCACTTATTACGTAAAGCCTTATATAATAAGTGGATGACACAATTGTGCCGAAATGTTCCAATTTGTGTCATCCACTTATTACGTAAAGCCTTATATAATAAGTGGATGACACAATTGTGCCAAAATGTTTTTCTAATTTGTGTCGTCCACTTATTACGTAAAGCCTTATATAATAAGTGGATGACACAATTGTGCCGAAATGTTCCAATTTGTGTCGTCCACTTATTACGTAAAGCTTTATATAATAAGTGGATGACACAATTGTGTCGAAATGTTCCAATTTGTGTCGTTCACTTATTACGTAAAGCCTTATATAATAAGTGGATGACACAATTGTGTCGAAATGTTCTAATTTGTGTCGTCCACTTATTACGTAAAGCTTTATATAATAAGTGGATGACACAATTGTGTCGAAATGTTCTAATTTGTGTTGTCCACTTATTACGTAAAGCTTTATATAATAAGTAGATGACACAATTGTGTTGAAATGTTCCAATTTGTGTCGTCCACTTATTACGTAAAGCTTTATATAATAAGTGGATGACACAATTGTGCCAAAATGTTCCAATTTGTGTCATCCACGTATTACGTAAAGCTTTAACCATGCTATTTTTTTTCATTTCTTCTTAGTAAAAGTAATAGTAAAGTACACCCGTCACGCCAAGTGGCGTATAGGGAATATGGTGTTAGTGACCATATATTTTACAGACCTTCGGCACATGATTTTTGGGGTAATGTGGTCGGTATTACGCCCATACCGCTTTACTTTCCCAGAAAAAAATCCGGTACCTATTAAAGACTGGGTGAACCGGAAGCCACCAGTTTGGATTGAACCCTACCTCTTGTCCTTTGTAGTCCAGTTCACTAACCACTGAGCTATCGCGGCTCCCATTTCTTCATAGACTTCTCACTTATGTACAAGATTAATGCCCGGGTATAGACATGCTATAGTCAATAAAGCTGTGAAAATGTACTATGCTTGCAAAGTTTAGGGAATTTAAGACAATGTGGACAAACTCAATCCAGCTCAACTACAAATGTGTGAATTATTTTGATTTGTTAAAAAAATCATCACATGACTTCGACACTACATACCATGACACTGCTCCATTTTTCTCTCCGGGTCTAAACAGGAAGTTCTTCTTTTCACTTTAAAATTTCCATAACGCAAGAGAAGTAACAATAGGGCAACTATTCAGGTCATCATGTTTTATTCTTGCCCTATTTGATTCAATATTTGATTCAATTTGAATCAATCCTACTTGATCTAAAAAGAATGGCAAGAAACAGAATGGCTTGGAAAGTGTTTGTTGAAGACCATGCTCCACAGGGAACTGAAAGGAAGAAGAAGAATTTGATTCAGCATGTTTTTATCTTGTGTTTTGTATTTACTCCATCCGTGAGTGTGTACATTAAGTTAAAAAGCAAACAAAATTTTTAATATCATCATCATCATCATCATTATTATCATCATCTCAAACACCTTTTATGTGATAACCAGTCTGAGCTTGTGTTGTTGACTCATCTCTTAGCTGAAAGTAGCAGACATGCAAGTGCGCACAGAAAGTGCACGGCTGTTAATATGGAAGGCAGCCATGTTGAAAGATGCAGGAAGAAGCTACACAAAGGTATTATTGATGTCTTGTTTGAGATCTTTTTAACTTTAATATGACAAGTCACAGGTTGTGGGGGGTGGTTGTTGGCTCTTGACACCACCAGAAAGGTAAATTTTATTTTTTTTCCTCTTTCATAAACTTTTACCTCCGACGAAGTCCCTAGAGACTAGGAACTGAATTTTACGTGTTAATCCATTTTTCCATGGCAGCTGTGCACAGGAGTCCCTTGCCGCACAGGCAGATAGCTCAGACTTCGGAGGTACTCATATTTTTTTCCGTCGATGAGTAATTGACGTTTCAAGCCGGGCCTCGCCGCTGAGATCAGGGTGGTTGCCACAGAGAGAAATCATAAATAAAAATCACAACTGGTGTAGCCAGGATTTGAACTCACAACCTCTCTGTCTCGAGGCCAGCATCTTGCCTCGATAAGTGCTATGACAAGTCACAGGTTGGTGGGGGTGGTTGTTGGCTCTTGTAAAAAAAAAAGTAAAGAACCCGCGTCACACCAAGTGGTGTATAAGGAATATGGTGTTAGTGACCATCAATTTTACATACCTTCAGCACATGATTTTTGGGATAATGTAGTCAGTATTACGCCCGTGCCACTTTACTTTCCCAGAACCCATTTTGTTGGCTCTTGACACCACCAAAAAGGTAAATAAAGAGCTCATAGCTCCCTCATTTATCAGGTGCTGTGCTTGCTGAATTACAGGATCATCTCTGTGATTGTGATAGCCCTCAATTCAGTTTTACTGTACCCAGGACCACACGCACACATGCTCCCGCAGTTGGGACAAAGTTGGTCTTGAGTGCGACTGAGTTTCTGATATAATCGGACATGTGCCCCTATAGATGCAACACCAGAATGCACCAATGCTTGACTCACACCTTGGTCCTCATCTTCTCACTTTCTCTAGAGCGAGTGTCCTTTTCTTCTGTCTTATACTACCCCACTAACAAATCTATGTCAATAGAAGTGAGAAAGAAGAGTTCATTTGTGCTATATAGAGCCAATTTTGACCTATGGAAGTGAATCATGGACCGTAAACAAACAAATGAAAAGATGATTAGAGGCCACAGAGATGGGATTTCTCAGAAGAATGTTGAAAGTTCCCTGGACAGCAAAAAAGACCAATGAGGAAATTCTCAAAGAAGCCAACACAAAAAGGGAGCTCCTAAGAAACATCAGAAAGAAATAATTAACATTTTTCGGCCACATCATGATAAGAAGAAAGTTGGAATCTATCTATCTATCTATTGACCTTTCGAGCCGTAGCCGGCCCATAGGGCGTAGACCAAGATACTCCCTCTCTTATCTGAATTTTTGTTCTAGCAGTTTTCAATTCTTTTAAAGATATTTTATCAAATCTCGCCATTTGTCTCTGTTCTGTGCAAGCAGCTCTATCTCATTGAGGAAGCTGGTTCCTGCTGCTCTTGCCTCTCTCATCAATGTTCTTCTCAGTATCTCTCTGGGTCTTCCTCTTTTCCTCTTACCTGTTGTTTCCCACATGAGGGCTTGCTTTGCTATTCGGTTATTATCTCTTCTCATCACATGTCCAACATATAACCATCGTCTTTTCTTTATTACTGAAGATATTAGTGGTTGATTGGCGATTTCTCAAATTTTCTTGTTTGTTTTGAATTCGTTCCACGCTATACCAAGTATTTTCCTTAGACATTTATTTTTGAATGCGTTCAACTTTGTTTCTATGTCTCTTGTTGTTTTCCAGCTTTCACACGCATACGTAAGGGTTGATAGTACATTTGATTTGAATAGTCTAAGTTTTGTGTTTGTGCTGATGAGTTTTGATTTCCACAACTTTTCAAGACTTCTGAAAGACATTGCTGCTTTAGCTATTCTGATTCTAATTTCTTTGCTAGTATCCGCCTTCTCAATCAATGTGACTTCCAAGATAGATAAAGTGATCGATCTCTTCCACTGGTTTGTTTTCCATGTATATTTTGTCATCTGTTGGAATTAAGCTTTTCATGACTTCACTATGTTTCATTAACAAAATCGTTTTAACGATAGCGGCTTGTTAAACCTCTGATCAACGGTTCTATACCAAGCCGGAGAAAAAATAATTCCTCCATCTTGGATACAACTGGAAAGTTGGAATACTTGGTTACAACTGGCAAAATATAAGGAAAGAGAGATCGCTTATGACAAAGAGGGAAAATATTAGATAGCTTGGTGTCATGGCATGAAATTCAGTCAACAACAGAATTGATACGATGCACTGTAGATAGAAGATTGTGGAAAGATATGATCGCCTATGCCAACTGGTATGGCACATGATGATGATTACTACCCCTGTTGGATGGTGTTGAAGTTTACGGTTCCTACATTAACTTGAGACCCCCTACTGGTGCATACAAAGGACTGATGGCTTCAGTTTGATGAGACGACCATCATGATCTATCTTCAACAGGTCTGTGGTTCACCACACAGATACAACTGGTCCAGGACATGACGATCCTCTGTCAATACATTTGGCCCACGGATGATACTCCTGAAAAAGCAGAGCAAGCACCAGTAGACAGTAGGTTGGTGGGGATTTGGCTGATGTGAGTCCTGCCTGACTCCAAGGCCTGGAGGAATGAACACGTGAATGGCTGATACATTGGCAGATTCAAGTGTGCTGTGGAGAGACGATGGGTGCCAATCTCATCCTGCTGTGGAAAGATAGCTCACAGCCCCCACTACCAGATAAACAACAACATGTCACTGCCTGGCAAAAACCATCTTACAAGAGACCATGAAGAATGAAAGGGTAGAAAGGAGAAAATGGAATGTAAGTAAAAAGTAAAGTACCCCCGTTACGCCAAGTGGCGTATAGGGAAATATGGTGTTAGTGACCCTATATTTTACAGACCTTCAGCACATGATTTTTGGGGTAATGTGGTCGGTATTACGCCCATGCTGCTTTACTTTCCCAGAAAAAATCCGGTACCCATTTGGCTGGGTGAACCCGGAAGCCGTCGGCTGGGATCGAACCCTACCCCTTGTCCTTTGTAGTCCAGTTCACTAACCACTGAGCTATCACGGCTTCCTGAAAATGTAATGATGATGTCGAATCTTGGATAGGAAAAACATATAAATGTGTCTGGATATCAACACAGAAAAAGAAAGAATGGAGAAAGATAACTCTCTCTCTACTTTTACAACCACTCTTTGTTTAGCTCCAAAAGACAGCAGCAGTTCCTGCCATCGATCCGCCATATTGACCAGAAGTCCTCTGCAAAGACCATTAACAAGCGACAGTGAAAGGTGAAAAATGAAGAGGTAGACAGGAGAGAATGAAATGGTGGTCTCAAATCTTGGATAGGAAAAATAATGTGTCCGGATATCAACACAGAAAAAGAAAGAATGAAGAACGATAACTCTTTCTCGACTATTACAACCACTCTTTGTTTAGCTCCACATTTCTGTGAATACGTAACAATTTGGGTTCAGTTTTTTTTTTAAAGTAAGGGTTTTCTCCCCTGCCTTGCTGCTATGCCTATTTAGAGGTATGTGATGTTAACTCTTTCCGGACTATTATCCGACACCTCGGTTCTATGAAATTGATCAGTTCTAACCACTCACCGACACGTCGGTTATTTTGGGTGTAGCTGAATATTTGATTCGTTTTCACTGATTTTCGTTTTTATTTCAACCAATACTTGATTTCTGGAAGTAGGAGAGTTCTCTCTCTTGATATTTCTGTTTATACCGGCGTGGTTGAAATTTCGAATGTTGGAAAATTTTTCATATGTATTCATTGTTTATTTATAAAATGTTTGTCACATAATGGCCATGCCCACTGTTGATACTTCTTGCAGTCGACCAAAACGATATAGAGCAGAACAAGCTAGATCTATGTTCAAAACCTTGTTATTGAGTGACTCAGAAATAGAGTATTCATAGTATTTTGACTCGGACAATAATTTTGTTGTGATAATGGGTCGGAATATTGGTAAAAGTTATGATAAAAAGGTAAGACAATCTGGCTTAGGTTTAGCTAGTGGATGCCTTCTATTACAGCACTATCAGTGTCTCAGAGGAATCGAGTGGTAGTTATTCTGATAACGAAACTGGTACTTTAGGGACATATCACACAAAATAAGTCCAGTTGTGTAAATAAAAATAATAAACTTGACTTGTAAATAATATTGTTATGACGTCACATAAATTTATAATATTTTTCATTCTTGGATCATTTACAAAAATGTACATAATTTTGTTATTTGTGGACATAAATTAATCAAATAAACTGTATTTTGGAGGAATTTGGATTATGTTGTGTAATATTTCAAGACAAATGGATAGCAACACATATAAACATGGAAAAGGGTAAGTGAATTACAATATTTTAAATTAAAAATGATCTACCTTGAATATTTTATATTCTAACAAATATTTTATTAATTTAAATAATCACATATCATAAATATATTGCTATTTTCATTTTCTGTATCCATTTCCCTTTCCGATGATGTATAACACGTGCCACATTTATCTAAATTATTGTGTGAAGTAGTCAAATGAAAAAGGTATATGGTAAAATTTCTGGAAACAGGAAAATTAACCTGGTCCAAATCTGAAAATTCCTGTTTCCTGTTCTGGTCCTGAAAGAGTTAATGACCAGATTTTCCCATGATTTTTCCTGATAAAAATATGATTCCTTATACATTCCTAATTATTGCTTCCTCTGACCCAAGTGTTGGATTTGTTTCTTTCAAACGCCACGTGCACTTTGTAAAAATTATGAAAATATCGTAGGAACGCGGCCGTTGTTTTTATAAATTTTGCTAATTTTTTTAAATATTGTTATTTTTTCCTCATTTTTTTTCTTATGACGGGGGGTAATCTCCTTGGCTGTCGGCAACACATCAAACAAACCTTTGTAACATGGGATAGACAGCGAATGATGCTAAGAGGAAGTTGAACATACAGCTGGAATGATGGACGTTAAATGTGTGAATAGACAACATAACACTTCCAGAAGCCATGGTACCATGTGGTTGAATTTCTGGCCATAAATCTAACAAAAACCAGGAAATAATTACCACATCTGATTCCCATGTCACTCTTAGCGTAAACACACAGCTATGTAGCAAAAGTTCAAAGAAAATACTATTTTTGGAACTCCAAATGTTACATTTAGTGCTCATAATTTTTACGAAGGTGTTGTAAAGATGTGACTCGCCAGGTAAGTGTCATAATCTAGTGTTAAACTAATGGTAACTACTAAATAACCCCATTTTTGTTTACCTTTAGGAAGCTGCAATGGCCAAACTGGCAGCATCAGAAACAGCAACATTCAATGCCCACAGTGTGAGTCTATCAGATAAGTGTGTTTTGATTAGAGTAGAAGTCAACTTAGAAGTCACTACATTATACAAGTCACTACTTATCTTGTTAGGACGGTTTGTATTTATCTTTTGGAACCAGTCACTTTTTATCTTATTAGGATGGTTTGTATATATCTTTTGGAAACAGTCACTTCTTATCTTATTAGGACAGTTTGTATATATCTTGTGGAAACAGTCACTTCTTATCTTATTAGGACAGTTTGTATATATCTTGTGGAAACAGTCACTTCTTATCTTATTAGGACAGTTTGTATATATCTTGTGGAAACAGTCACTTCTTATCTTATTAGGACAGTTTGTATATATCTTGTGGAAACAATCACTTCTTATCTTATTAGGATGGTTTGTATATATCTTTTGTAAACAGTCACTACTTATCTTATTAGGATGGTTTGTATATATCTTTTGGAAACAGTCACTTCTTATCTTATTAGGATGGTTTGTATATATCTTTTGGAAACAGTCACTTCTTATCTTATTAGGACGGTTTGTATGTATCTTTTGGAAACAGTCACTTCTTATCTTATTAGGACGGTTTGTATATATCTTTTGGAAACAGTCACTTCTTATCTTATTAGGACGGTTTGTATATATCTTTTGGAAACAGTCACTTCTTATCTTATTAGGATGGTTTGTATTTATCTTTTGGAAACAGTCACTTCTTATCTTATTAGGACAGTTTGTATATATCTTTTGGAAACAGTCACTTCTTATCTTATTAGGACAGTTTGTATTTATCTTTTGGAAACAGTCACTTCTTATCTTATTAGGATGGTTTGTATTTATCTTTTGGAAACAGTCACTTCTTATCTTATAAGAAGTATATTATATCTTATCACGCCGGTTCAAGTCTCGTACTTTACCACTGACTATTTTATATCTCCCTACCAGATTATACCACTGACTATTTTATATCTCTCTACCAGGTTATACCACTAACTATTTTATATCTCTCTACCAGACTATACCTATCTATCTATCTATTGTCCTTTTGAGCCGAAGATGGCACATAGGGCAGAACCACAATCTCAAAAACAGAAATCTTGCATGCCAAAGTGGCACATATTGCATAGATCACTGCTCTAAAATATATGGCTCTGTTTCCATAACAATACTTTTTACAAAGACAGCTTGTCAAGCCATCGATCAACCTCCTTAGTCACCTCTTATGACATGCCTGGAAAGTCAGACTATACCACTGACTATTTTATATCTCTCTACCAGACTATACCACTGACTATTTTATATCTCTCTATCAGGCTATACCACTGACTATTTTATATATCTCTATCAGGCTATAGCACTGACTATTTTATAGCTCTCTACCAGACTATACCACTGACTATTTTATATCTCTCTACCAGACTCAGGCTATACCACTGACTATTTTATATATCTCTACCAGGCTATACCACTGACTATATTATATCTCTCTACCAGAATATACCACTGACTATTTGATATCTCTCTATCAGGCTATACCACTGACTATTTGATATATCTCTATCAGGCTATACCACTGACTATTTTATATCTCTCTACCAGAATATACCACTGACTATTTGATATCTCTCTATCAGGCTATACCACTGACTATTTGATATATCTCTACCAGCCTATACCACTGACTATTTTATATCTCTCTACCAGACTATACCACTAACTATTTTATATCTCTCTACCAGGCTATACCACTAACTATTTTATATCTCTCTACCAGACTAAACCACTGACTATTTTATATGTCTCTACCAGGCTATACCACTGACTATTTTATATCTCTCTACCAGGCTATACCACTGACTATTTTATATATCTCTATCAGACTATACCACTGACTATTTTATATATTCTATCAGGCTATACCACTAACTATTTTATATCTCTCTACCAGGCTATACCACTGACTATTTTATATCTCTCTACCAGGCTATACCACTGACTATTTTATATATTTCTATCAGGCTATACCACTAACTATTTTATATCTCTCTACCAGGCTATACCACTGACTATTTTATATATCTCTATCAGACTATACCACTAACTATTTTATATCTCTCTACCAGGCCACTGACTATTTTATATCTCTCTACCAGGCTATACCACTAACTATTTTATATCTCTCTACCAGGCTATACCACTGACTATTTATATCTCTCTACCAGGCTATACCACTGACTATTTTATATCTCTCTACCAGGCTATACCACTGACTATTTTATATATCTCTATCAGGCTATACCACTGACTATTTTATATCTCTCTACCAGGCTATACCACTGACTATTTTATATATCTCTATCAGGCTATACCACTGACTATTTTATATCTCTCTACCAGGCTATACCACTGACTATTTTATATCTCTCTACCAGAATATACCACTGACTATTTGATACCTCCCTACAGACTATACCACTGACTATTTGATACCTCCCTAACAGACTATACCACTTACTTTCTTATGTCTCTCTACCAGACTATATCACTGACTATTTTATATCTCTCTACCAGACTATACCACTGACTATTTGATATCTCTCTACCAGACTATACCACTGACTATTTGATATCTCTCTACCAGACTATACCACTGACTATTTGATATCTCTCTACCAGACTATACCACTGACTATTTGATATCTCTCTACCGGACTATACCACTGACTATTTGATACCTCCTTAACAGACTATACCACTGACTATTTGATACCTCCCTAACAGACTATACCACTTACTTTCTTATGTCTCTCTACCAGACTATACCACTGACTATTTTATATCTCTCTACCAGACTATATCACTGACTATGTGATATCACTCTTCCAGGCTATTCAGATTCTTGGAGGTATGGGCTACGTCACAGACATGCCGGCTGAACGTCACTACAGAGATGCCCGCATCACAGAGATTTACGAGGGCACCAGTGAAATACAGCGCATCGTTATAGCAACCAACATGTTCAAAGAGTTGGGGCATGGCCTTTAAAATGCATTATCATCATCGTCGTGCCTTGTACTTCAGAATGTCAAAATCTAACACAAGTGTTGCTTGATCTGTCCCCTGTTTCAGAGACCCATTAGTTTCTTGATCTGTCCCCTGTTTCAGAGACCCATTAGTTTCTTGATCTTTCCACTGTTTCAGAGACCCATTAGTTTCTTGATCTTTCCACTGTTTCAGAGACCCATTAGTTTCTTGATCTTTCCACTGTTTCAGAGACCCATTAGTTTCTTGATCTTTCCACTGTTTCAGAGACCCATTAGTTTCTTGATCTTTCCACTGTTTCAGAGACCCATTAGTTTCTTGATCTTTCCACTGTTTCAGAGACCCATTAGTTTCTTGATCTTTCCACTGTTTCAGAGACCCATTAGTTTCTTGATCTTTCCAATGTTTCAGAGACCCATTAGTTTCTTGATCTTTCCACTGTTTCAGAGACCCATTAGTTTCTTGATCTTTCCACTGTTTCAGGGACCCATAAGTTTCTTGATCTTTCCACTGTTTCAGAAACCCATTAGTTTCTTGATCTTTCCACTGTTTCAGAGACCCTTTAGTTTCTTGATCTTTCCACTGTTTCAGAGACCCATTAGTTTCTTGATCTTTCCAATGTTTCAGAGACCCATTAGTTTCTTGATCTTTCCACTGTTTCAGGGACCCATAAGTTTCTTGATCTTTCCACTGTTTCAGAAACCCATTAGTTTCTTGATCATTTTGTAATGTTGTTTCACATACTTTCATTATGTCATCCTTTGCTTTTTGTGTTCTGAAGTTATTTCCACTACTAGTCTGTGGATGCTGTCCCATGCACTGTTGTTTGTGCTACAGTCTGTGCATTGTGTTGACATCATCATGTGTAAGGCAACAGACTCAAATACTAATAGACAATATGCTAGTATATGTAATAATATATAGCCCTTTTCATCTTGTCAGATGGTTTAGTGGAGGCTATTGTGTTGTTCTTGTGGCTGATTCTGTTTTTGTCAGACAGTTTTTTTATGGCTGATTCTGTTTTTGTCAGACAGTTTTTTTTTCTTGTGGTTGATGTAGTAATATTATGAGTATAATGTGTAAATATTATACAAATTATATAATAGAGCTATATAATAATGGGAGCCGCGATAGCTCAGTGGTTAGTGAACTGGACTACAAAGGACAAGGGGTAGGGTTCGATCCCAACCGACGGCTTCCGGGTTCACCCAGCCTTAAATGGGTACCGGATTATTTTCTGGGAAAGTAAAGCGGCACGGGCGTAACACCGACCACATTACCCCAAAAATCATGTGCTGAAGGTCTGTAAAATATAGGGTCACTAACGCCATATTTCCCTGTACGTCACTTGGCGTGACTGGGGTACTTTACTTTTTCTTTTTATATAATAATACAATATAATATAATTTATAATATAATAATGCAAGCCTCATTGGCTGAGCGGACTAGTGTGATCACTTTCTGGTCACAAGGGTCCAAATTTTATTCCCAGAAGGAACAGATTTTTTTTTCTTGAGCCAGCAAGGTTCTGGGGTTCAACCAGCCTCTAAAAATGGGTACCAGAGATTTTTCTGGGATTGAAGATGGCCTGGCGGGATACTGGTTACATCACCCAAAAAATGCCTTGGTCATGGATATATATATATGGTCATTAACACCATATTCCCCCATAAGCCTAGCAAGGCTGGGGAGGGAACATTTACTTACATACAAGAAAGGAAGACACAACATCATCTCGTCTTGAGAGTGGTATATAAGGAATATGGTGGTAATGCCCATGTTCCAGGCTGGTCTTGAGAGTGGTATATAAGGAATATGGTGGTAATGCCCATGTTCCAGGCTGGTCTTGAGAGTGGTATATAAGGAATATGGTGGTGATGCCCATGTTCCTGGCTGGTGACATCACCATACAGCCTACACCTCTTGATTGTAAATATTAATGAGTTTGAGAAATGCTGTCATCAGCTCACGGCTGGTGTCATCTCCATACAGCGTACACCTCTAGGTGTCAATATTAATCAGTTTAAAGAAAGCTTTAATCAGCTCACGGCTGGTGATATCACTTTACAGTGTACACCTCTAGGTGTCAATATTAATCAGTTTGAAGAAAGCTTTAATCAGCTCACGGCTGGTGATATCACTTTACAGTGTACACCTCTAGGTGTCAATATTAATGTCTGAAGAAAGCTTTCATCAGCTCAACGCTGATGACATCTCCATGTGGCTTGTTCCAGTACAGTACCGGTGATGCTACAAGAGCCTACTCTGTTGTTTAGTACTTAATGAGAGGTACCCTTATATCTTGTTGCATATTTTGGATATGGCATCCAATATTTTTAAAATGATCATCAACATATTTATGCAGGAATTTGGTTGTATCTTTGTGTTCCTGGCAATTGTCTTGTTCTCTTCTGATAATATCTATTTTTCTTTTTGGCATTCGCCCGATGACTACTAAAAGAAGAATTTATAATTCTCTTCACCATCCATCCATAACCCTAGATTACGATAAGTATATGTAGACTCTCCATTATGTATACCGTAGTAAAATTACTACCACTGAAATGTAGCATTAGAAGCTCTCAAAATAGTATTTTCTTTTAACTTTTGACACATAGCTGTGTGTTCAGACTAGGAAAGACACAGGGGATTCTGATTTCCTGGCTCAGGTTGATTTATGACATGAAATTTGAATGCATGGACTGGACGTGTTAAATTGTCTATTAATACATCCACCGTAAGACCATCAGTATGTTCGGCTACCTCATAGAAGTATTATACTCTGTGTTTCGCTGAGTTACAAAAAGTTTTTCTATACCAGCCGATGACCGAGGAAATTTCTCTGATCGCAGAAAAAAAAAAAAAATACAAAAGGAATTTTTTTTAATAAGGAAAGTCCACCAATTTCTTGAAAATTGGTGGACTTTGCTTTATATGAGATCGTAGCCCATGAAATGGAAAAAAAAAAATCCAAAAACAATGGAAACAAATCCAACACTCAGGGGTCACTGCAAGTAGTAATTAGAAAGGTAGACAGAATGGGGGAAACATTTGACAACAGCAAACTGTCAAATTTTGATGTGGTAATTTTTACTACCCTATCATAATTTAGGGTTAAGAGAATCTTAAGTGGGCAAAGACGCATTAGGTCGTGGTTTATTTGCATCACTCGGCTCAACACAACCGACTTCAGCATTGTCTTTTTGAGTACCAGGTGGCCTTCCCACTTTAATCCCCACTTTCTTGACCAGAGTGGATAGTATTTTTTCCAGGAACACCACTGGGAGGTGGAGCAGGATCTTGATTAGCTCTGTTTTTCACTGATCCTAACTTAAGCAGTCAGCTGTGGGTCGCTGACTTCACTCAGCTGTTGCTGGATGGGCAGTTTGGCCCCCTGCTGATGTTATAAAACTAATAGCTTATTTACTCTATTCTGTGCCAGATTGTCCACTTCCTTTGGTTCTCTGGTTATGGAAGGCCCCGGTATCACTGCAAACGAATTAAAATCCATAATTGCTCAGCTGCCCGTGCCAGTGGAATCATCCGAATTACTAACTCATCTTCTAAACAAAGAAAGGTAGCTGTAGTTATCATCATAGCAGTCTTAGCACACGCCAAAAGACAAAAGGCGAAACCGCACAGAAAGTGAATACAGCCAATTGTTCCCTGCCATACGATATCATCATTCATCGTAAACAATTGGAATATCGAAACATGATGAAAACGGATGAAACACACAGCTCACTGTGTGCACAGAGCACCTAACTCTGTAGCTCCTGCAACAAGCCGGACTTGGAATATGAGGAAACTGCAACAAGGAACTATCAAATAATGTGACGACATAGACTGTCTTGAGTGAAAAGATTAAATCGCGCAGCTTCGTTTATCGTCATGTCTGTATAAATAGTGCAGCTAAAACATCGAGTTTTCCTAATAAGGAAGCAAGTACTGAGTGAATTTTCCTATAAAATACATGTGTGGAAAATTTTGTCAAGCCACTTCCTTGTTGTATGTAATGTTGTATGCTATGCAGTCAATATGGCTTTTGCCTCTGTTATAAGTTTGTGATACATTTTTTTGTAATAAAATCAAAATCAACCTTTTTAAATAAATATTTGTACTGTTTATTTCTTTTTGTAGCTTTTATAATTGAGTAAAAGATAATAGATATCCTTATTTTAGTTAACTAATCAGTTTCATCATCATCATCATTGAGTGCAGTCTCCGCAACGAAGGCTGGCTACCATGAAGCGCCATTCCACTCTGTCTCTTGCTTTGATGGTGCAGATTGTCACAGGTTGACTTGTCCATCTTTTGATGTTACTCGTCCATGTTAGTCTTGGTCCGCCTCTTTTACCTTGTATTTTCCCTTCCAATATTATTTTTTTGGTGTCTTTTAACATGCCCTAAAAATTTCATTTGTCTTTTCTGAATTGTATTTAGTAGTTCTTTTTTTATTTTCAGTTATTTTAAAACTTCATTTTTGCTTTCTTTTCTTTCCATCCAATTCTACCCTATTCTTCTATAAATCCAGTTTATACTAATATAAGTAAATATAATATAATAAGTTTATACTAATATAAGTAAATATAATATAATAAGTTTATACTAATATAAGTAAATATAATATAATAAGTTTATACTAATATAAGTAAATATAATATAATAAGTTTATACTAATATAAGTAAATAAAATATAATAAGTTTATACTAATATAAGTTAATATAATATAATAAGTTTATACTAATCAGTTTGTATTATTTAATCTACTTTTTTCCAGATTTATTATTTAATTTAGATTATTATTTGGGAGCCGCGATGGCTCAGTGGTTAGTGAACTGGACTACAAAGGACTAGAGGTAGGGTTCAATCCCACCGACAGCTTCCAGTTCACCCAGCCTTTAATGGGTATCAGATTTTTTTCTGGGAAAGTAAAGCAGCACGGGCGTAATACCGACCACATTACCCCAAAAATCATGTGCCGAAGGTCTAAAATTTATGGTCACTAACACCATATTCCCTATACGCCACTTGGCGTGATGGGGGTACTTTACTTTTTACTTTTTTTAGATTATTATTTAGTGTCCCACCCCCCCAGTATAAAGCATGGCCGCCACACACTATCAAATGTGCTGACGATGGCTTCCCCTCAGATGCAAGAACTCTGTAGCACCAGCAAAGACTTCGACCTCAACCTCCTTAGTCGCCTCTTACAACATGCATGACTGGTGTGATTGTTGTCAGGGCCTCAGTAGACACTAGGCAAATTTATTATATTATTACTTTTACTCTAGTTTATTATTCAGTTTGTATTTTAATCAAATTTACATTCACATTACCTGTTATTCAACTTTGCATTCACATTACCTGTTATTCAACTTTGCATTCACATTACCTGTTATTCAACTTTGCATTCACATTACCTGTTATTCAACTTTGCATTCACATTACCTGTTATTCAACTTTGCATTCACATTACCTGTTATTCAACTTTGCATTCACATTACCTGTTATTCAACTTTACATTCACATTACCTGTTATTCAACTTTACATTCACATTACCTGTTATTCGAGTTTATAGCTAGTTTACTTTTCACTATCTCAATGAATTGTTACATTGTGTTGAAAACAAATTTGAAGGAAATATTACTAACTCATTTCTCAAAATTGTCATGTTGTGATTGCAATCTAAACTTGTAACTGGCACCACCTGTTGAACATAACACACAGTCTCACTGAAAGTGCACAGAAAATCAACATAAAATGGTATTGAGCAGCTAGATTCAGGGAACAAAGAAAATAAACATAAAATGGCATTGAGTAGCTAGATTCAGGGAACAAAGAAAATAAACATAAAATTGCATTGAGCAGCTAGATTCAGGGAACAAAGAAAATAAACATAAAATGGTATTGAGCAGCTAGATTCAGGGAACAAAGAAAATGAACATAAAATGGCATTGAGCAGCTAGATTCAGGGAACAAAGAAAATAAACACAAAATGGTATTGAGCAGCTAGATTCAGGGAACAAAGAAAATAAACATAAAATGGTATTGAGCAGCTAGATTCAGGGAACAAAGAAAATAAACATAAAATGGCATTGAGCAGCTAGATTCAGGGAACAAAGAAAATAAACACAAAATGGCATTGAGCAGCTAGATTCAGGGAACAAAGAAAATAAACATAAAATGGTATTAAGCAGCTAGATTCAGGGAACAAAGAAAATGAACATAAAATGGTATTAAGCAGCTAGATTCAGGAAACAAAGAAAATCAACATAAAATGGTATTAAGCAGCTAGATTCAGGGAACAAAGAAAATAAAGACAAAATGGTATTAAGCAGCTAGATTCAGGGAACAAAGAAAATGAACATAAAATGGTATTAAGCAGCTAGATTCAGGGAACAAAGAAAATGAACATAAAATGGTATTAAGCAGCTAGATTCAGGGAACAAAGAAAATAAACATAAAATGGTATTGAGCAGCTAGATTCAGGGAGGCTGGGTGGTCTAGAGGTATCAGCTTTTGGACAAGAAGGTTCTGGGTGCAAGTCACCATAGACAGTGATAATTATTCCCTTCAAATCCATGGTTTTTTTGTAGCTTTACCCTCTTGGTCTCTGGGGAGTAAGATCTCATATCTAGCCCTCTTGGATAAAGGTTAAAAGAACAGGTCCCATGTCTATTCTGCCAATGTTAAAGAACCCTTGGTACTAGGAGTAGCCTCCATTGGTCACAGTTGACTGTAGATTAGAGCCCCAACAAATGCTATTTTACAAATTTTCTTTAGTCTTTAGTTGTGAATTCTCCTCTTCTATGAATCTGTTTGCTTCTTGCTTGAGTTGGAGCTTTAGAGTGTGTTTCCAAAGATTGTGGTCTGTAGCTATTTCTTCCCAGGCTGCAGGGTTTATGTTCAGCCTTCATGTCATTCATACACATGTCTATGAATCAAAGTTTTGGGCGCCCCCTGGTTCTTTTGTCACCTGCTAGTTGACCATAAGAAGTGGCACAGCCATTTTACAGTTTTAAAAAAAAAACGTGAAATAGCATGAAAATCAATCTAAAACACATGGTTTCTATGGACAATTTGGTCAGGAATTCATAAGAGAGCTTAAATAAGAGAATTACAAGGTTTATGTGGAAGTGTCAATTACAAAACCACAAAACTTGCTCCAGGGTTTAACATGTCTTACTAGAGCCAGTTTTTGCAGCTCGTGGTACGGAATTTGTTAAAACTAGTAAGAAGACAAAGATAGTACAAGATGCAGTGAGTGGCTAACGCTTTCTGACTGTATGGTCATGCTCTCTATAGGCCCTGTCTTTCTACACATTGAGCAAACATAATCAGAATCTTGTAATGAATGTGTGGATAAACTCATTAGTATGGCTGCCATGGGGTGCAGCCAAGCAATGGACCAGGCTGATATTCTTAATGTCCTAAGATAAAACAGGGTGAGTAAATGACACCACTGTAAATGGTGAATCAGTAACCTTAACTACAGGAACTGCATTTCAAGAGAGGCTGCAAGAAACAACAACTTCGTTGGTGACATAGAAAGATTGGTCAGTCAACACAGAACTGGTGTTCTCAGACATTAATCATTGAGGTTTTTTTTTTTTCATTCGCCAGCTTTTATCTCTGACGAAGTCCCTAGAGACTAGGAACTGAATTTTGCATGTTAATCTGGTTTTCTCTAACAGCTGTGTGCACAGGGGTCCCTCACCTCACAGGCAGATAACTCCGTCTTCTGAGGTACTCATATTTTTTCCCTCCATGAGTAATCGACGTTTCAAGCCGGGCCTCGCTGCTGAGACCAGGGTTGGTTGCCGCAGAGAGAAATCACAAATAAAAATCCCAACTGGTGCAGCCGGGATTTGAACCCACAACCTCTCTGTCTCGAGGCTGGCGTCTTGCCTTGAGACCAACCGGTCCCCTATGTTTGCTGGTGTATCTGAGCATTTATGGACAAATTGTTTGATGTGCAACTATAATGATTTGATGATTAACAATCAGAATGTTACAATGAATAAATACACGGAACACATTTTGTAAAGAAAACACAGAACACCCAGATAAGAAAACAAAACCAGAACAGACCAAGAAAGATTTATCAGCTAAAACTGACAAGATTTTATTCCGGTTTATGTACATTTCTCTTGGATAAAAATACAACTCATGAATACAAACACAAAATAAATGCTTCACTGGAGACACTCTTTAAGGAATGAAGCGGGGATTTGAAGCTTGAAAACATAAATGTCATTCACATTTTTTGCATGGTTCATATTTGTGCCAATCCCCAAAAGATACAGAATACTTTCTTCAGGCCTCCTTTCACATTTTTAGCATGGTTTATATTTAATGTGCCAACAACCTCCTCAAAAGAAGATACAGAATACGTTCTTCAGACAGGCAACCTATACAGTTTGTGACCTTCTGAGGCTGATCTGAAGTTAAAGATCATTGGAAGTCCTCCATATGAAGAAGAAAGACATTTTTATTGTTTATTAAACAGAAGCCAAAGCAATCTATCTTCCACAGAAGTTGAGTTTAAATATTGGCATCTTGCATTCACAAATTCATTTATTTACAAAACTGACATGACAGTACTTGTGGGAGCCACATAGGTGGATGATGATGGTTCTCTTAACTCTCTGGTCCATCCCTAATTCATCTTCTTAGTCACCATAATCTACTCATACAGCATAGCTAGACAGACACTGTCTTGGAACCCACATGGAAAGAGAAACCCAGGAATAGCATTGACCTAGACTTGGAGAAAAATTATTCCAAGAATAGGGAAGGAGTGAGAGACCTTGTCTGTGACCTATGTTCCGATAAGGGGTTGAAAGGTCTTTGATTCATGATGTCCTACTCATATCAAGCTTGACACCTGGTTCCTTGAGACTCAGAATGACTTCAACCATCATGCCATTCTCTGATAAAAGTTTTTTTTTAAAAAACCAAAAAATCCCCCCTGTCAAGTTTAGGAATAGACGAGCAAGCCTGAAGACCTATCATTGCTTCCAATACTTTGATAATCTAGACATTAAAGCAAGCCTGAAGACCTATCATTACTTCCAATACTTTGACAATCTAGACATTAAAGCAAGCCTGAAGACCTGTCATTGCTTCCAATACTTTGACAATCTAGACATTAAAGCAAGCCTGAAGACCTATCATTGCTTCCAATACTTTGATAATCTAGACATTAAAGCAAGCCTGAAGACCTATCATTGCTTCCAATACTTTGACAATCTAGACATTAAAGCAAGCCTGAAGACCTATCATTGCTTCCAATACTTTGACAATCTAGACATTAAAGCAAGCCTGAAGACCTATCATTGCTTCAAATACTTTGACAATCTAGACATTAAAGCAAGCCTGAAGACCTATCATTGCTTCCAATACTTTGACAATCTAGACATTAAAGCAAGCCTGAAGACCTATCATTGCTTCAAACTTTGACAATCCAGACATTAAAGCAAGCCTGAAGACCTATCATTGCTTCCAATACTTTGACAATCTAGACATTAAAGCAAGCCTGAAGACCTATCATTGCTTCCAATACTTTGATAATCTAGACATTAAAGCAAGCCTGAAGACCTATCATTGCTTCCAATACTTTGACAATCTAGACATTAAAGCAAGCCTGAAGACCTATCATTGCTTCCAATACTTTGACAATCTAGACATTAAAGCAAGCCTGAAGACCTATCATTGCTTCAAATACTTTGACAATCCAGACATTAAAGCAAGCCTGAAGACCTATCATTGCTTCAAATACTTTGACAATCCAGACATTAAAGCAAGCCTGAAGACCTATCATTGCTTCCAATACTTTGACAATCTAGACATTAAAGCAAGCCTGAAGACCTATCATTGCTTCAAATACTTTGACAATCTAGACATTAAAGCAAGCCTGAAGACCTATCATTGCTTCCAATACTTTGACAATCTAGACATTAAAGCAAGCCTGAAGACCTATCATTACTTCCAATACTTTGACAATCTAGACATTAAAGCAAACCTGAAGACCTATCATTGCTTCAAATACTTTGACAATCTAGACATTAAAGCAAGCCTGAAGACCTGTCATTTTTCCAATACTTTGACAATCCAGACATTAAAGCAAGCCTGAAGACCTGTCATTGCTTCCAATACTTTGACAATCCAGACATTAAAGCAAGCCTGAAGACCTATCATTGCTTCCAATACTTTGACAATCCAGACATTAAAGCAAGCCTGAAGACCTATCATTGCTTCCAATACTTTGACAATCTAGACATTAAAGCAAGCCTGAAGACCTGTCATTGCTTCCAATACTTTGATAATCTAGACATTAAAGCAAGCCTGAAGACCTATCATTGCTTCCAATACTTTGATAATCTAGACATTAAAGCAAGCCTGAAGACCTATCATTGCTTCAAATACTTTGACAATCTAGACATTAAAGCAAGCCTGAAGACCTGTCATTGCTTCAAATACTTTGACAATCTAGACATTAAAGCAAGCCTGAAGACCTGTCATTGCTTCAAATACTTTGACAATCCAGACATTAAAGCAAGCCTGAAGACCTATCATTGCTTCAAATACTTTGACAATCTAGACATTAAAGCAAGCCTGAAGACCTGTCATTGCTTCAAATACTTTGACAATCCAGACATTAAAGCAAGCCTGAAGACCTATCATTGCTTCAAATACTTTGACAATCTAGACATTAAAGCAAGCCTGAAGACCTATCATTGCTTCAAATACTTTGACAATCCAGACATTAAAGCAAGCCTGAAGACCTATCATTGCTTCAAATACTTTGACAATCTAGACATTAAAGCAAGCCTGAAGACCTATCATTGCTTCAAATACTTTGATAATCTAGACATTAAAGCAAGCCTGAAGACCTGTCATTGCTTCAAATACTTTGACAATCCAGACATTAAAGCAAGCCTGAAGACCTGTCATTGCTTCAAATACTTTGATAATCTAGACATTAAAGCAAGCCTGAAGACCTATCATTGCTTCCAATACTTTGACAATCCAGACATTAAAGCAAGCCTGAAGACCTGTCATTGCTTCAAATACTTTGACAATCCAGACATTAAAGCAAGCCTGAAGACCTGTCATTGCTTCCAATACTTTGATAATCTAGACATTAAAGCAAGCCTGAAGACCTATCATTGCTTCCAATACTTTGATAATCCAGACATTAAAGCAAGCCTGAAGACCTATCATTGCTTCCAATACTTTGACAATCTAGACATTAAAGCAAGCCTGAAGACCTATCATTGCTTCCAATACTTTGATAATCTAGACATTAAAGCAAGCCTGAAGACCTGTCATTGCTTCAATACTTTGACAATCTAGACATTAAAGCAAGCCTGAAGACCTGTCATTGCTTCAAATACTTTGATAATCTAGACATTAAAGCAAGCCTGAAGACCTGTCATTGCTTCCAATACTTTGATAATCTAGACATTAAAGCAAGCCTGAAGACCTATCATTGCTTCCAATACTTTGACAATCTAGACATTAAAGCAAGCCTGAAGACCTATCATTGCTTCCAATACTTTGATAATCTAGACATTAAAGCAAGCCTGAAGACCTATCATTGCTTCCAATACTTTGACAATCTAGACATTAAAGCAAGCCTGAAGACCTATCATTGCTTCCAATACTTTGACAATCTAGACATTAAAGCAAGCCTGAAGACCTATCATTGCTTCCAATACTTTGACAATCTAGACATTAAAGCAAGCCTGAAGACCTGTCATTGCTTCCAATACTTTGATAATCTAGACATTAAAGCAAGCCTGAAGACCTATCATTGCTTCCAATACTTTGACAATCTAGACATTAAAGCAAGCCTGAAGACCTGTCATTGCTTCAAATACTTTGATAATCTAGACATTAAAGCAAGCCTGAAGACCTATCATTGCTTCCAATACTTTGATAATCTAGACATTAAAGCAAGCCTGAAGACCTATCATTGCTTCAAATACTTTGACAATCTAGACATTAAAGCAAGCCTGAAGACCTGTCATTGCTTCCAATACTTTGATAATCTAGACATTAAAGCAAGCCTGAAGACCTATCATTGCTTCAAATACTTTGACAATCCAGACATTAAAGCAAGCCTGAAGACCTATCATTGCTTCCAATACTTTGACAATCTAGACATTAAAGCAAGCCTGAAGACCTGTCATTGCTTCCAATACTTTGACAATCTAGACATTAAAGCAAGCCTGAAGACCTGTCATTGCTTCCAATACTTTGATAATCTAGACATTAAAGCAAGCCTGAAGACCTATCATTGCTTCCAATACTTTGACAATCTAGACATTAAAGCAAGCCTGAAGACCTATCATTGCTTCCAATACTTTGACAATCTAGACATTAAAGCAAGCCTGAAGACCTATCATTGCTTCCAATACTTTGATAATCTAGACATTAAAGCAAGCCTGAAGACCTATCATTGCTTCCAATACTTTGACAATCTAGACATTAAAGCAAGCCTGAAGACCTATCATTGCTTCCAATACTTTGATAATCTAGACATTAAAGCAAGCCTGAAGACCTATCATTGCTTCAAATACTTTGACAATCTAGACATTAAAGCAAGCCTGAAGACCTATCATTGCTTCCAATACTTTGATAATCTAGACATTAAAGCAAGCCTGAAGACCTATCATTGCTTCAAATACTTTGACAATCCAGACATTAAAGCAAGCCTGAAGACCTATCATTGCTTCAAATACTTTGACAATCTAGACATTAAAGCAAGCCTGAAGACCTGTCATTGCTTCCAATACTTTGACAATCTAGACATTAAAGCAAGCCTGAAGACCTGTCATTGCTTCCAATACTTTGATAATCTAGACATTAAAGCAAGCCTGAAGACCTATCATTGCTTCCAATACTTTGACAATCTAGACATTAAAGCAAGCCTGAAGACCTATCATTGCTTCCAATACTTTGACAATCTAGACATTAAAGCAAGCCTGAAGACCTATCATTGCTTCCAATACTTTGACAATCTAGACATTAAAGCAAGCCTGAAGACCTATCATTGCTTCAAATACTTTGACAATCTAGACATTAAAGCAAGCCTGAAGACCTATCATTGCTTCCAATACTTTGACAATCTAGACATTAAAGCAAGCCTGAAGACCTATCATTGCTTCCAATACTTTGACAATCCAGACATTAAAGCAAGCCTGAAGACCTATCATTGCTTCCAATACTTTGACAATCTAGACATTAAAGCAAACCTGAAGACCTATCATTGCTTCAAATACTTTGACAATCCAGACATTAAAGCAAGCCTGAAGACCTATCATTGCTTCAAATACTTTGACAATCTAGACATTAAAGCAAGCCTGAAGACCTATCATTGCTTCAAATACTTTGATAATCTAGACATTAAAGCAAGCCTGAAGACCTGTCATTGCTTCCAATACTTTGACAATCTAGACATTAAAGCAAGCCTGAAGACCTATCATTGCTTCCAATACTTTGACAATCTAGACATTAAAGCAAACCTGAAGACCTGTCATTGCTTCCAATACTTTGACAATCAGACATTAAAGCAAGCCTGAAGACCTGTCATTGCTTCCAATACTTTGACAATCTAGACATTAAAGCAAGCCTGAAGACCTATCATTGCTTCAAATACTTTGATAATCTAGACATTAAAGCAAGCCTGAAGACCTGTCATTACTTCCAATACTTTGACAATCTAGACATTAAAGCAAGCCTGAAGACCTGTCATTGCTTCCAATACTTTGATAATCTAGACATTAAAGCAAGCCTGAAGACCTATCATTACTTCCAATACTTTGACAATCTAGACATTAAAGCAAGCCTGAAGACCTATCATTGCTTCCAATACTTTGACAATCTAGACATTAAAGCAAGCCTGAAGACCTATCATTGCTTCCAATACTTTGATAATCTAGACATTAAAGCAAGCCTGAAGACCTGTCATTGCTTCAAATACTTTGACAATCTAGACATTAAAGCAAGCCTGAAGACCTATCATTGCTTCAAATACTTTGATAATCTAGACATTAAAGCAAGCCTGAAGACCTATCATTGCTTCAATACTTTGATAATCTAGACATTAAAGCAAGCCTGAAGACCTGTCATTGCTTCCAATACTTTGACAGTCTTTTCCAACCATTAAGCCACAGAGAAGCACCCTCCCCCCCCCAACTCCCAAAAATACTTTAAAATATGAGTTACTTTATCAAGAAATGGAATGATGGCAAGTAATTGAAGATATGTCAATGTTTTTCCACACAACCTGTCTTAAGACAATTCTAGAATGCTCTGGTTGAAAACAAAATAATATTCAACCACTTAGAGTAAAAGGGTGCCCAACATCATACTATAGAGGGCTGTAGAGTATTTAACTTCACAGCCTTTACATGTGAGGAGGCCAATGCTTGTAATCTCTGCAAATCAGCATGAAACTAATATATCCTCAACAGCTAAATATCATTGTTGCAGGTAGTGTGGTATACCTGTGTCACATGTATTATGAGTTGCTTGCCATTTGAGCTTTAGCTGTCTATCAAAGGAAAGAATAGTTAATATATTAATATTATATTAATTGTCCTGTGTTTAGTGTATCTAAAAGAATGCTGTATATGTGATTGTCCTATTTACAGTACACCTGTGCATAGAGACCACTGACTGAAGTGTTGACTGGTCAGGGTCAAGGACAAGAAGAAAAAGGGGTCCCTGAAAGATTCATAAATTCACATTTTAAAATTATGATCTTTACCCTTGTAATCTTTCCAAAGATTCAGAAATTCACATTTTAAAATTATGATCTTTACCCTTGTAATCTTTCCAAAGATTCAGAAATTCACATTTTAAAATGATGATCTTTACCCTTGTAATCTTTCCAAAGATTCAGAAATTCACATTTAAAAATGATGATCTTTACCCTTGTAATCTTTCCAAAGATTCAGAAATTCATATTTTAAAATGATGATCTTTACCCTTGTAATCTTTCCAAAGATTCAGAAATTCATATTTTAAAATGATGATCTTTACCCTTGTAATCTTTCCAAAGATTCAGAAATTCATATTTTAAAATGATGATCTTTCTTTAGTACTTGCATTCTGAACAAAAATAGGGGGAGACAACCTCTACAACAACAACATCATCATCAACAACAAAGACAGCTCTAAGGGGCATGATCTTTGATTGTGGAGAACCTGGACATCTCAGTGACAATATGAAGCTGAAATCAGCATTGATGTCTGACATCTCAGTGACAATATGAAGCTGAAATCAGCATTGATGTCTGACATCTCAGTGACAATATGAAGCTGAAATCAGCATTGATGTCTGACATCTCAGTGACAATATGAAGCTGAAATCAGCATTGATGTCTGACATCTCAGTGACAATATGAAGCTGAAATCAGCATTGATGTCTGACATCTCAGTGACAATACGAAGCTGAAATCAGCATTGATGTCTGACATCTCAGTGACAATATGAAGCTGAAATCAGCATTGATGTCTGACATCTCAGTGACAATATGAAGCTGAAATCAGCATTGATGTCTGACATCTCAGTGACAATATGAAGCTGAAATCAGCATTGATGTCTGACATCTCAGTGACAATATGAAGCTGAAATCAGCATTGATGTCTGACATCTCAGTGACAATATGAAGCTGAAATCAGCATTGATGTCTGACATCTCAGTGACAATATGAAGCTGAAATCAGCATTGATGTCTGACATCTCAGTGACAATATGAAGCTGAAATCAGCATTGATGTCTGACATCTCAGTGACAATATGAAGCTGAAATCAGCATTGATGTCTGACATCTCAGTGACAATACGAAGCTGAAATCAGCATTGATGTCTGACATCTCAGTGACAATATGAAGCTGAAATCAGCATTGATGTCTGACATCTCAGTGACAATAAATACGAAGCTGAAATCAGCATTGATGTCTGACATCTCAGTGACAATACGAAGCTGAAATCAGCATTGATGTCTGACATCTCAGTGACAATATGAAGCTGAAATCAGCATTGATGTCTGACATCTCAGTGACAATACGAAGCTGAAATCAGCATTGATGTCTGACATCTAAGTGACAATATGAAGCTGAAATCAGCATTGATGTCTGACATCTCAGTGACAATATGAAGCTGAATTCAGCATTGATGTCTGACATCTCAGTGACAATATGAAGCTGAAATCAGCATTGATGTCTGACATCTAAGTGACAATACGAAGCTGAAATCAGCATTGATGTCTGACATCTAAGTGACAATACGAAGCTGAAATCAGCATTGATGTCTGACATCTCAGTGACAATATGAAGCTGAAATCAGCATTGATGTCTGACATCTCAGTGACAATATGAAGCTGAAATCAGCATTGATGTCTGACATCTCAGTGACAATACGAAGCTGAAATCAGCATTGATGTCTGACATCTCAGTGACAATACGAAGCTGAAATCAGCATTGATGTCTGACATCTCAGTGACAATATGAAGCTGAAATCAGCATTGATGTCTGACATCTCAGTGACAATACGAAGCTGAAATCAGCATTGATGTCTGACATCTCAGTGACAATACGAAGCTGAAATCAGCATTGATGTCTGACAATTCAGCGACGGTAGAAAGAGAAAGGCTGACCAAGGGTCAGTGAACAACAGAGCAGATCATGACCCTGCTCTACATCCCAGAGGTGCTCCTGGAAACAGACTATCCAGTCTGGACAAGAGAGTAGGGAAAGAAGAGAGAAGGCAACCTGGTACCCAAAATTACCATGCAAAAGTCGGATGCATTGGGCTAAAAGGTGAAAATAACACAGCCGAGCTGCAAATCACAATACAAAGCATATGCACCCACTTAACCCTATATTATGTTTGCTATGTATGAAAAGTGTTCCTTGTTGCAGTTTCCTCATATTCCAAGTCCGGCTTGTTGCAGGAGCTACTGAGTTAAGTGCTCTGTGCACACCGTGAGCTGTGTGTTTCATCCGATTTGATCATGTTTCGATATTCCAATTGTTTACAATGAACGATGATATCATATGACAGAGAACAGTAGGCTGTGTTCACTTCCTGTGCGGTTCTTTTGACATGTGCTGAAACTGTTATGATGGGGACTACAGCTACCTTTCTTTGTTTGGGAGATGAGTTAGTAATTCGGATGATTCCACTGGCACGGGCGGTTGAGCAATTATGGATTTTAATTTGTTTGCAGTGATACCGGGGCCTTCCATAACCATATTATGTTAGGGTAATATAAATTACCACATATAAATTCTTCAAAATTTGACCGTTTGCCATGGTCAAACATGCCCCCCAAATCCTCCTAATTACTACTTCTGGTGACCCCTGAGTGTTGGATTTTTTTTTTCGTTTGGTGTTGACACCTCCCCCCCCCCATTTCATGTGATACAATCTCGTACAATATGTGATACAATTTCATACAATGCAAAACTTCACCAAGCCGTATACGGGCACCAAAGATTTGTTTTCTGGAAAAGAACAACACTGTGGCAGATTGTGGATCACACCACCCAAAAATTGTGCAAGCAATGAAACAAATATGGGTAGTTACACCAGTGTCCATGTTACACCACACTCTAAGGCATATTGGGGGATCTTTCTTCCCCACTTCCTTAGCAAAAAAAGGAAGGAACAAAAACACTGAAGCTCCAATAATTAAACTAACATCAACAATTTCTCTCATCAACTTAACATCAAGATTAACAAGAGAAAAAATAATGTAATTACATTTTTAAAAATTAACGTAATGTAAGCAAAAATGAGATTTGTATGTAGATTAATGTTGCCACAACCAGAAATGTAAGAACCACAATGGTATATTTTGTATTGTGGTGTCACAATTACTTTTAATACAATTGATTGTTTGATCATCATGATTAATAAACATATTGATGTAACTGTTACTTCACCCATAATATAGTACTTGTGTGCTTCTTCATCAAAGTTTCTAATGTCTCGTCTTATCCACTCTTTTTGTACAGCATCTGCTTAGGGAGGAAGCCACGATAGCTCAGTGGTTAGTGAACTGGACTACTAAGGACAAGAGGTAGGGTTCGATCCCAACCGACGGCTTCCGGGTTCACCCAGCCTTTAATGGGTACCAGATTTTTTTCTGGGAAAGTGAAGCGGCACGCGGGCGTAATACCGACCACATTACCCTAAAAATCATGTGCCGAAGGTCTGTAAAATTTATGGTCACTAACACCATATTCCCTATACGTCACTTGGCGTGACAGGGGTACTTTACTTACTTTTTATCACGGCTCCATGTGTGTAACCCTGATTGTAACCTTGAACTGTTGGAAAATCTCCATAGTATGATATCCATGGTATGGAGCTGAAGATACTTTACAGCTAACGGGCTGAAAATATTTTACAGCTAATGGGCTGAAGATGTTTTACAGCTAATGGGCTGAATAAAACTACTGTATCTACCCAACACACTTCAAGACATATTTAGATATGGCATAGCTGTTTGTTTTGATCTTAAAAGTGGCATCTTAGTTTTAATCCCAACAATGTTGCTATATTTATGAGAGAAGATGCCCTGAGGAAACCACATTCCACTCATTCTTGAGATTGTTACTTTATAGGAGTGGTTCAAGTTTGTGACACTGAACAGAGACATGAATGTTCTAGAATTTCTTTAGTTGAATAATGTTTAATGAGGAAATTGTGGAGGACTTTGATCCTATCAGATGTAAAATAATCATATTACAACCACAAATTGTGTAAATGTTTAAGTTATAGCATCTCTTATGATCATTTGTAATGAACCATAGCAGAATTATACTCAAGTTATGTTTTAGAACTGAGAAAAAAATTAGTAAAATGACTAAAATAGCATCAACAAACAGCTTTGGACCAACAAAGACAGGAAAACATTAATAATGTGTTATTGCATAAGGTACACAAAAATGAAAAGCAAACTAGCAAGTGGAAAAATACAAAGACAAATCTAAATGTGAGAAGAGCAAGTTAATATCTCTAGTCTGTGAATCACAAGAAAGGGAAGTAACCATCACAATAATCCAGTTATATTTCAAAACTATGATAAAACTCTTGAATTAAAACTAGATTTCTGTTACATCTAATGATTGTTCAACCAAGGTTAGATGTATAATAATGGATTTATCTTAAACACTTCATTAAAAACATTTAAAATATTAAAAGTTGTCAACGTTTCATTAGAACCAGAAATGAACACATATATAATCATATTGCCAGCTAGCCTGTCGTCGGTATTCCCAGCCAAAACTGGGTTGAGATATGTATTATACAATTTGCAATCATTTGTGTGCTGCAACCATGAGTCCACGTCTCTCCTTTAGATGAAGGATATAGGAGCAAAGATGGGTACATCCATAAACGAGAGATCTAGTTGGCACATAAGAGGGTTTATCAGCCAACACAGAGCTGGAGTCGTCAGTCACTGGATGCTAGGGGACATACTGAGGAGGGCACTTGAGCACCTAGAACATGTTTGGAGTGCAATGATAATCCACAAATAACTCAAATCTTTGTCAATGGAAAAAAGAAAAATTGTACTACAGTGAAGCAATCTTGACATAAAGATGTGAATTGTGGACAGTCTGATATAGGGATGTGAATTGTGGACAGTCCGACATAGGGATGTGAATTGTGGACAGTCTGACATAGGGATGTGAATTGTGGACAGTCCGACATAGGGATGTGAATTGTGGACAGTCTGACATAGGGATGTGAATTGTGGACAGTCTGACATAGGGATGTGAATTGTGGACAGTCTGACATAGGGATGTGAATTGTGGACAGTCCGACATAGGGATGTGAATTGTGGACAGTCCGACATAGGGATGTGAATTGTGGACAGTCTGACATAGGGATGTGAATTGTGGACAGTCTGACATAGGGATGAATTGTGGACAGTCCGACATAGGGATGTGAATTGTGGACAGTCCGACATAGGGATGTGAATTGTGGACAGTCCGACATAGGGATGTGAATTATGGACAGTCCAACATAGGGATGTGAATTACGGACAGTCTGACATAGGGATGTGAATTGTGGACAGTCTGATATAGGGATGTGAATTGTGGACAGTCCGACATAGGGATGTGAATTGTGGACAGTCCGACATAGGGATGTGAATTGTGGACAGTCCGACATAGGGATGTGAATTGTGGACAGTCCGATATAGGGATGTGAATTGTGGACAGTCTGATATAGGGATGTGAATTGTGGACAGTCTGACATAGAGATGTGAATTGTGGACAGTCTGACATAGAGATGTGAATTGTGGACAGTCTGACATAGGGATGTGAATTGTGGACAGTCTGACATAGAGATGTGAATTGTGGACAATCTGACATAGAGATGTGAATTGTGGACAGTCTGACATAGAGATGTGAATTGTGGACAGTCTGACATAGAGATGTGAATTGTGGACAGTCCAACATAGGGATGTGAATTATGGACAGTCCAACATAGGGATGTGAATTACGGACAGTCTGACATAGGGATGTGAATTGTGGACAGTCTGACATAGGGATGTGAATTATGGACAGTCCAACATAGGGATGTGAATTACGGACAGTCCAACATAGGGATGTGAATTGTGGACAGTCTGACATAGGGATGTGAATTATGGACAGTCTGACATAGAGATGTGAATTATGGACAGTCCAACATAGGGATGTGAATTACGGACAGTCCAACATAGGGATGTGAATTGTGGACAGTCTGACATAGGGATGTGAATTATGGACAGTCTGACATAGGGATGTGAATTATGGACAGTCTGACATAGGGACGTGATTCCTGGACAATCTGACAAAGAATAAGAAAATTTGTAAAAACCACAAAAAAGTAGTTTTACCAAAAAAAAATGTAGACAATAAAAAAATTAATAATGAGGATGTCCTGAAACAGGTCAGTGCAAAAACAGAAAGCTTTCCTAGCACCAGAAGGAAGCAGTCGTATGTTGGGAGAAGGGAAATGCTGGAATATATTGTGACAACAGGAGAGACAGAGAGATGCAAACAGAAAAGATACAATGAAGTTTAAAAGAAAATGTTTTGGTCAAAAGTCAACAGCAGAACTGATAAACTAAACCAACAGAAAGACAAGACAAACTACAACTTTCGGCAGTAGCCTTCATCAGGTATACCAAACAAACTAAACAAATTAAACACATAAATCCAAGCCAGAAAACACAACACAGATATAAAAAATGGCGGAAAAAGATGGTGGCCAGGATTTACATCTATCTGTCTATCTATCAAGTGACCTTTCGAGCTATAGCCGGCCCATAGGGCGTAGACCCAGATACTCTTTCTCTTATCTAAATTTTTATTCTAGCAGTTTTCAATCCTAAGGATATTTTATCAAATCTTGCCATTTGTCTCTGTTCTGTGCAAGTAGCTCTATCTCATTGAGGGAGCCGATTCCTGCAGCTTTTGCCTCTCTGATCAATGTTCTTCTCAGTGTCTCTCTGGGTCAGCCTCTTTTCCTCTTACCTGTTGTTTCCCACATGAGGGCTTGCTTTGTTATTCAGTTATTATCTCTCCTCATCACATGTCCAACATATGACCATCGTCTTTTCTTGATTACTGAAGATATTAGTGGTTGATTGGTGATTTCTCTAATTTAGGATTGACATAGTCAGGTTAAAAGATAAATAGGAGGAGAAATTAAAAAAATAAAAATAGAGAAAAAAACGGTATGGTTAAAGCTTCAAGTGGACACCACAAATTAGAACGATGTTTCAGCGCAAAGGCCTTCAACAGGAACAAATATACAACACATGCACAAATGTATTTAAAATAAAAAATAAATAATAACAAAATCGAACTAGAAAGAGAAATGAAAAGTAAAGGAGAATAAAATGTTAATAAAAAGTTCCCTGCATGCATTTATGTGCATTTCTTTGCCTTGACCATAAAAGACAATAAGGCAAGTAGGATTTAATTAAAACAAAAGGAACCAAACAATGAAAAATGAAAGGTGTGCCGTAGGACGTTAAGTCAGTCCTATGATATGGCTGTGAAACATGGAGAACAACAAAATTGACAACCACGAAGATACAGACTTTCATTAATGGATACTTACGCAGAATAAAAGGATGGAAATGGCAGGACAAAATCACTAACATAGAATTATGGAAATGTACCTGTCAAATACCAGTGGATAAAGAGACACAGCGAAGACAATGGCGCTGAATAGGACACACACTATGGAAGCCAACTGAGAGTATTACACAACAGGCCCTTTTTTGGAATCCCCAGGGGAAAAGACAAAGAGGAAGACCAAGGAATTCTTGGAGAAGACAGATAGAAGCAGAGATGAAGATGATGGGGAAGACATGGAATGATCTTAAAAGAATGCAAAAAACAGAACGACTTGGAAAGTGTTTGTTGAAGATCTATGCTCGACAGGGAGCTAAAAAGGTAAAAGAAGAAGTGCCTTAGAACACAAAGAAAAAATGTTCTCTGCGGCTATATTCACAGCCCTGCATAGTTTGTAACATTATGTATTTTTTAAATATTACTGTTTATCTCCAAAAAACTGATAAACAGTTGCAGAGATAGAAAGTTGTGGAGAGACATGGTGACCTACATCAGGATGATGATGAATTCTAGCTTATTCATCTAATCGCTTGTATTCTTGTCTTTGTTTCTATCTACTGATGAAGTCTTTACTGTTGAAAATACCATTATTAGTCCTGTCTTTATATCTGTATAGCTGTAACATATAAATTGTATGTGATCATTTTTGTCCTTGCTTAATTCTCCTCTTGAATTTTCATTTAATTTCTGGACATTAATCATACTCACTAGAATCATACAAACACAGAATGATTAATCCTGAGAAGATTATCCAGACATAGAAGATGACAATTCTAAAATATCTTAATATCACTAAATTGTACATGGAGAGAGATTGAAATCATTTCTCCTTCTTTGTTTCTACTGCCTGGTTGGAGTTTGATGTTTTGTTCCGTGAGGATAATGATTTCTTGCACTGGTTGTAGACTTCGTTTAGCTGAAACTCCTTGATCACATTGGCCTGTGGCAAGTATGGTGTAACGAATCAGTTAAAATGTTAATATAAGGTAAGGAATAAAAAGTCATTGACAAACAAGATAAGGAGTAATGAGTCGTTAAAATATAAGTTAAGGAGTAATGAGTCATTACAATATAATGTATGGAGTAATGAGTCATTAAAATATAAAGTAAAGGAGAAATAAGTCAAAATATAATGTATGGAGTATTGAGTCATTAAAATATAAGGTAAGGAGTAATGAGTCATTAAAATATAAGAAGGTATGGAGTAATGAGTCTTTAAAATATAAGGTATGGAGTAATGAGTCATTAAAATATAAGATATGGAGTAATGAGTCTTTAAAATATAAGGTATGGAGTAATGAGTCATTAAAATATAAGGTATGGAGTAATGAGTCTTTAAAATATGTTACTACATTATCATAAACACATCAGTCACAGACTGACACCATAATCTAAGGTAAATATTGACATCTAGAGGCGCACACAAAAGAAGGAGATAACAAACCATACAAAGCACAAATCAAACACTACCGACTGGTTAAAGCATATCCATTTATTTGGTAAAATCTGACATACAAACCAAGTATTAAGAAAGGACAGAAAATACTCCATCATAACCTGCATGTGGTACGTAGACAATGTGGCGTTGGTGCCGATATTTTATTTATTCTCAAGACATTTTTGGGTTATATGGCGCCAGCATCAGTGTTATCTTTCTTATCCCGAAAAATCTGGTACTCACTTCAGGCTGAGCAAACCCAGAAGCTGCCGAACCTGGTCTCTTGTTCACAGATAAACAGTTCCCTGGTCAATACCCTGCTGTGGTTTATGATCTGGTAATATCTGGCCAATTACTCTGATAATGATCACAAAATGCATCCACTTTCTTGTAAGATGTTGGCCATTATCAATTTAATATCTTATCTATTGCCCTGGTAAAACCACAATTAAAGTGCTTTCTTAAGAGGTTTGCGTTGGATGGTTAAAAAAAAAAAAGGCAAATGCCCTAGAGCAGTGCCAGGTGGTCATTACCTCAGTAAAACATTGCCCATTATTATTGTACAATATTGCCTAGAACACAAGTAGAGCCCTTCTCACTACAATGGTACAATATTGCCTAGAACACAAGTAGAGCCCTTCTCATTACAATGGTACAATATTGCCTAGAACACAAGTAGAGCCCTTCTCACTACAATGGTACAATATTGCCTAGAACACAAGTAGAGCCCTTCTCACTACAATGGTACAATATTGCCTAGAACACAAGTAGAGCCCTTCTCATTACAATGGTACAATATTGCCTAGAACACAAGTAGAGCCCTTCTCATTACAATGGTACAATATTGCCTAGAACACAAGTAGAGCCCTTCTCACTACAATGGTACAATATTGCCTAGAACACAAGTAGAGCCCTTCTCATTACAATGGTACAATATTGCCTAGAACACAAGTAGAGCCCTTCTCATTACAATGGTACAATATTGCCTAGAACACAAGTAGAGCCCTTCTCATTACAATGGTACAATATTGCCTAGAACACAAGTAGAGCCCTTCTCACTACAATGGTACAATATTGCCTAGAACACAAGTAGAGCCCTTCTCATTACAATGGTACAATATTGCCTAGAACACAAGTAGAGCCCTTCTCATTACAATGGTACAATATTGCCTAGAACACAAGTAGAGCCCTTCTCACTACAATGGTACAATATTGCCTAGAACACAAGTAGAGCCCTTCTCATTACAATGGTACAATATTGCCTAGAACACAAGTAGAGCCCTTCTCACTACAATGGTACAATATTGCCTAGAACACAAGTAGAGCCCTTCTCACTACAATGGTACAATATTGCCTAGAACACAAGTAGAGCCCTTCTCACTACAATGGTACAATATTGCCTAGAACACAAGTAGAGCCCTTCTCACTACAATGGTACAATATTGCCTAGAACACAAGTAGAGCCCTTCTCACTACAATGGTACAATATTGCCTAGAACACAAGTAGAGCCCTTCTCATTACAATGGTACAATATTGCCTAGAACACAAGTAGAGCCCTTCTCATTACAATGGTACAATATTGCCTAGAACACAAGTAGAGCCCTTCTCACTACAATGGTACGATATTGCCTAGAACACAAGTAGAGCCCTTCTCACTACAATGGTACAATATTGCCTAGAACACAAGTAGAGCCCTTCTCATTACAATGGTACAATATTGCCTAGAACACAAGTAGAGCCCTTCTCACTACAATGGTACAATATTGCCTAGAACACAAGTAGAGCCCTTCTCACTACAATGGTACAATATTGCCTAGAACACAAGTACAGCCCTTCTCATTACAATGGTACAATATTGCCTAGAACACAAGTAGAGCCCTTCTCATTACAATGGTACAATATTGCCTAGAACACAAGTAGAGCCCTTCTCACTACAATGGTACAATATTGCCTAGAACACAAGTAGAGCCCTTCTCACTACCATGGTACAATATTGCCTAGAACACAAGTAGATCCCTTCTCACTACCATGGTACAATATTGCCTAGAACACAAGTAGAGCCCTTCTCACTACCATGGTACAATATTGCCTAGAACACAAGTAGATCCCTGCTCACTGCCATGGTACAATATTGCCTAATAAAAAAGTAAAGAGCCCCCGTCACGCCAAGTGGCGTATAGGTAATATGGTGTTAGTGACCATAAATTTTACAGACTTTCAGCACATGATTTTTGGGGTAATGTGGTCGGTATTACACCCGTGCCGCTTTACTTTCCCAGGAAAAAAATTCTGTACCCATTTTAAGGCTGGGTGAACCCGGAAGCCGTCGGTTGGGATCGAACCTTACCTCTTGTCCTTTGTAGTCCATTTCACTAACCACTGAGCTATCGCGGCTCCTAATATTGCCTAATACCTAGGTAAAATCTTTCCCACTAGGCAGATCATCATCATCATTATCAAGTACCATGCCTGCTGGCATAGATGATCATGTCTCTCCACAACTTTTGATCTCGACAGCTATTTATCACTTCTGTTGTTGACTTTCTGCCAAGCCATTCTCTTAAGCTGCCTGATACTTCTCTCTTTGCTTCCATCTATCTCTTTGTCCCTCAATTTTCCCAGTTGTTACAATATATTCCAGCTGTTCCCTTCTCACTACATGGCCAAAAAATAATGATTGTTTCTTCCTAATATTGGAAATTAACGAATTTAAAAAAAACGAGGAAATTAGAGAAATTGCCAATCAACCACTAATATCTTCAGTAATCAAGAAAAGACGATGGTCATATGTTGGACATGTGATGAAAGAGATAATAACCGAATAGCAAAGCAAGCCCTCATATGGGAAACAACAGGTAAGAGAAAAAGAGGAAGACCCAGGGAGACACTGAGAAGAACTTTGATGAGAGAGGCAAGAGCAGCAGGATTCGGCTTCCTCAATGAGATAGAGCTGCTTGCACAGAACAGAGACAAATGGCGAGATTTGATAAAATATCTTTAAAAGAAAACTGCTAGAACAAAAATTCAGATAGGAGAAGGTGTATCTTGGTCTACGCCCTATGGGCCGGCTACGGCTCGAAAGGTCAATAGATAGATAGATAGAGAATATTGGAAATTAGCTCTCTCTTTGCTTTGACCTCTTTCAGAATGTTTTCATTACTCTTCTTAGCTGTCCACGGTATTCTCAACATTCTTCTGTAAAACCACATTTCTACAGACTCCAGCGAAAAAAACAACTAAGGAGGTAAAAATATGTATTGCTTTCATGAAACAAACTACGTAACCCATAAATGTGACATCAAACAATAATGGCACTAATGCCATATTCCACATATGTGGAGGAACCCCTATACTTTTGTTTACCTATTACTCTGGTAAAGCTGGGAACATGATGATTGTGGACTAGATACACCGGTTACATACCATCATAAGAAACAGATAATCAAATCAATTAGAGGACTACAAGCCCCAAATCAGGATGCCTTTCATAATATGAATAGATATGAACAAGTTATCATTATACGCCTCACAACTGGACACAATCGACTCCATAGTCACATGTATACAAAATTCAAGATCGGTACATCAACTACTTGTACATGTGGACAGGCACCCCAGACTGCTGAACACATACTTCAAGATTGCACAGAATATAGTAGACTGAGGAAAATCCATTGGCCCATAGATACAACACTACAGACAAAACTATATGGGCCACTGCAAGAATTACAAAAGACAGTAAAATGTATATAGGAAACGACATTGCAGATATAGACAATACTTCAGGCGAACGAAAGAAAGATAGATAGATAGATAGATAGATAGATAGATAGATAGATAGATAGATAGATAGATAGATAGATAGATAGATAGATAGATAGATAGATAGATAGATAGATAGATAGATAGATAGATAAGATAGATAGATAGATTAGATAAGATAAGATAAGATAGATAGATAAGATAGATAGATAGATTAGATAGATTAGATAGATAGATAGATAGATAGATAGATAGATAGATAGATAGATAGATAGATAGATAGATAGATAGATAGATAGATAGATAGATAGATAGATAGATAGATAGATAGATTAGATAGGATAGATAGATAGATAGATAGATAGGTAGGTAGGTAGGTAGGTAGGTAGGTAGGTAGGTAGGTAGGTAGGTAGGTAGGTAGGTAGGTAGGTAGGTAGGTAGGTAGGTAGGTAGGTAGGTAGGTAGGTAGGTAGGTAGATAGATAGATAGATAGATAGATAGATAGATAGATAGATAGATAGATAGATAGATAGATAGATAGATAGATAGATAGATAGATAGATAGATAGATAGATAGATAGATAGATAGATAGATAGATAGATAGATAGATAGATAGATAGATAGATAGATAGATAGATGATTGTGGTAGAACTAAACATGGGTTACCTTTGTAAAGTCAAACTTCAATGTCACATGCTTCGTTGGCACAGGTCTCCTGTCTCCTTCCTTGCCATCTTGAAATAAGATGACAGTTGGCAGTTGACGTGACAGAGATCCTATGTTGATTTTGTATCTGAGAGGTAGAGAGAATGGGACAAATAGAATGGAGATGTTAGTGAAATGTCATGAGGATAATGAAGAGATAGGGGAAGTGACGAAAAAAGAGAAAATAGTGGGATATGAGAAAAATAGAGAGAAGTTAAGGGAAAAATAGAGAGAAAATAGGAGAAAAATAGAGAGAAAATATGGGGATATGATAAAAATAGATAAAAGAAAGGGAAATATGAAAAAAATTAGAGAGAAGATAGGGAAATGTGACAAAATTAGAGAGATGAAAAACAGAAATATGAAAAAATAGAGAAAATAAAGGGGAACTGACAAAAATAGAAGGAAATTATTCAAATATGACACAAATAGAAGGAAATTATGTGAATATGACAAAAAAAGAGATAGGGGAATATGACAAAAACAGAAGAAAAAAATAAGGATGAATAAATATGAAGAAATGATAATGATGAAATGTGATAAGTACCACTAGTGAGAAAGTGGTACTGAAATGTTACAAAGTAGAGAAAAGATGGAAAAATGTTTTATGAAAAGAGAAAAATAATGATGGAAAATGTGATAAGATATGGAGGAATAAAGATGGAAAATGTGATAAGATATGGAAGAATAAAGATGGAAAATGTGATAAGATATGGAAGAATAAAGATGGAAAATGTGATAAGATATAGGAGAATAAAGATGGAAAATGTGATAAGATATAGGAGAATAAAGATGGAAAATGTGACAAGATATAGGAGAATAAAGATGGAAAATGTGATAAGATACGGAAGAATAAAGATGGAAAATGTGATAAGATACGGAAGAATAAAGATGGAAAATGTGATAAGATACGGAAGAATAAAGATGGAAAATGTGATAAGATATGGAAGAATAAAGATGGAAAATGTGATAAAATACGGAAGAATAAAGATGGAAAATGTGATAAAATACGGAAGAATAAAGATGGAAAATGTGACAAGATATGGTAGAAAAAAGATGGAAACTGTAACAAGATACAGAAGAATAAAGATGGAAAAAGGAAAAGATACAAAAGAATAAAGATGGAAAATGTGACAAGATATGGAAGAGTAAAGATGGAAAATGTGAAAAGATACAGAAGAATAAAGATGGAAAATGTGAAAAGATACAGAAGAATAAAGATGGAAAATGTGAAAATATACAGAAGAATAAAGATGGAAAATGTGAAAAGATATGGAAGAGTAAAGATGGAAAATGTGAAAAGATACAGAAGAATAAAGATGGAAAATGTGACAAGATATGGAATAATAATAAAAGTGAAAAATGTGACAAGGTATGGGGAAAAAAAAAGATGGAAAATGTGACAAGATATGGAAGCATAAAGACGGAAAATATGACAAGATACAGAAGAATAAAGATGGAAAAAGGGAAAAGATACAGAAGAAAAAAGATGGAAAATGTGACAAGATATGAAAGAGTAAAGATGGAAACTGTAATCTGATTAGGAAGAAAAAAACTGATGGGGAAAGTATTAAATGATTTAGATCAGGAAAATATTGGAACGGTATTACATGAATGCCTCTTCTTTTCTTCTTTTTAGCTCCCTGTGGAGCATAGATCTTCAACAAAGACCTTTCAAGCCATTCTATTAATTGCCATTCTTTTAAGATCATTCCATGTTTTCCCTATCATCTTTATCTCTCTGTCTTCTCCAAGAATATTTTGGTTTTCCTCTTTGTCTCTTCCCCTGGGGATTCCAATGCTTGTAGTGTAATACTCTCAGTTGGTTTCCATGGCGTGTGTCCTATCCAGTGTCATCACGTTCATTATATCTCTTTGTCCACTGGTATTTGGCTGGTAAAAAGTAAAAAAGTAAAGTACCCCCGTCACGCCAAGTGGCGTATATGGAATATGGTGTCAGTGACCATAAATTGTACAGACCTTCAGCACATGATTTTTGGAGTAATGTGGTCGGTATTACGCCAGTGCCGCTTTACTTTCCCATAAAAAAATCCGGTACCCATTAAAGCCTGGATGAACCAGAGGCCGTTGGTTGGGATTGAACCCTACCTCTTGTTCCTTGTAGTCCAATTCACTAACCACTGAGCTATCGCGGCTCCCAGGGTATTTGGCTGGTATTTTCCCATAATTCTATGTCAGTGATTTTGTCCTGCCATTTCCATTCTTTTCTTCTACTACATGAATTGTGATGGAAAAAGTGAGAAAATCTGACATGAACAGCAAAATGTGACGTGACCAGAGATGGAAAAAATGATTGGAAAATGTGATGTGACCAAAGATGGAAACAAATTATTGGAAAATGTGACGTAGCCAGAGTGGGGGGAAAATTATTGGAAAATGTGATGTGACCAAATATGGGAAAGAATGATTGGAAAATGTGACGTGACTAAAGATGGGAAAAAATTATTGGAAAATGTGGCTGCAGTGAATAATGTGTTGAGTAGATAGAGAAATGTAAATGAGACAAAAAAATAAAAAAGTAAAATTCTACAATCTGATATGAACAGTCAGAACAGAAATATGGGAACTAGTGGTTATAAATTGCATTTATGAATTACAAAAAAGAAAAGAAAAAAAAAGGTTTATATTTATAAAGTAAGAACTATATAATAAGAAAATTAACAGCATAGGCTTGAATAAGGTAGCATTACTGCAGAGGGAACAACTGAATAACTTAATGTGTGTTAGACTTATAGGATGCTGAAGAAAGTGGCTTACTTCTCTGCAATATTTGGGTACCTCGAGATATCCATTTTACCAAACTTGAAATTTTCCAAGGAATATCTGTGAGAATAGAACAGAAGGGTATTTGGATCCAGAAGGTATCAGGAAAATAGATAATGCTTTTAGTTATTGGCACATCAGCAGCTTCAGTCAAAGCATAACATTTTACATACTCTTCTTCTTCTTAGCAATCTGTCATTAAGTGGATGAGTTGTACCACTAGTTTATGGCAACGCCACCATATCTGCACCTTTCAGCCCGACACAACCATCTTTGGCATGGATGAGTTGTACCACTAGTTTATGGCAACGCCACCATATCTGCACCTTTCAGCCCGACACGGCCATCTTTGGCATGGATGAGTTGTACCACTAGTTTATGGCAACGCCGCCATATCTGCACCTTTCTGCCTGACACAACCATCTTTGGCATGGATGAGTTGTACCACTAGTTTATGGCAACGCCACCATATCTGCACCTTTCAGCCCGACACAGCCATCTTTGGCATGGATGAGTTGTACCACTAGTTTATGGCAACGCTACCATATCTGCATCTTTCAGCCCGACACAGCCATCTTTGGCATGGATGAGTTGATTTGCTTAACAACTTTTGTCCAGACAGCGGCCATTTTTTTGTCCTACTCTTTTCAATTTGTAACTGCCAAGGGTTCATTAACATGTGCGAGTGCACATGGGACGTCCTGTTTGACTTCAGATCTCAATACCCAGAGACCAGGTGAGGGTTAAGCCACGACGAAACTATGGATTTGATTTTTTAAAAATCCCACCGTCTGTGGTGGGGATCGAATCTGGAACATTATTGTCCAGAGGTAGTTGTCCTACCTCTAGACCACCCAGTCCCCCCGCGATTTGACATACAACTCTAGAGATGTGCATTGTTGTTGGGGAGGTGGTAATGTTTGCTCTTTACACCACCAAAAGGGGGCCTCGTGACCTAGTTGAGAAATCCACCTGACTGGGCTACCGACGTTTTGGACAATCCGTGTTTGATTCCCGCTGGAAGCAGCGTGAGTTGTGCCAGTGGCTGGAAAAAAAAATACCCTTATTGTCAACCCAGCTGCTGACAGAAATGGGTACCAGGGTATTACTCTGGGAAGGTGAGGAAGCCCACCTTGCATCGTGAGTTTCAATGCTTGAAGCGACACTATCCAGAAGTCTCAGAACAATTCTGGGTAGGCGGCTGAGCACATATGGGTGAAAACTTGCATGTTACAATGCAGATTCAAGTCTTGTACTTAACCTTCATCTTACCACTAAAAGAGGAATGAAGCATTCACAGCCTTTCATTCACCAGGTGTTGTGGTTGCTGAATGACAGGATTCTCTCTGTGATTCGGGTAGCCCTCAATTCGGTACCACTGTATTACTGTGCCTAAGAAAACATCTACATATAGCCCCCTCCTCTTTCCTCAAAATTGGTCTTGGGTATGACCAAATTCCTGGTGATATAACTGGGCAGGGAGAAGGTGAGCCACTATAGATGTAAGACCAGAGCCCACCAGTGTGTAGTACATGCCATGGCCCTCATTCACTCACTCTCTTGTGTGTGTGTCCTTCTCTTCTGTCTATTACTACTTCTAAAAGAACTCCCTGTGGGCGGGATGGAGTTTTTTCTTTTCTCTTTTCACTGATACCTATAATGTGTCGTGGTTTATATCATTTGTCGTTCTTGAGCTGCTCGAACTGTCTGAATTAGTGATTTTCCTTTGTTGTTACATGTCTCTGTCACTGCATCTATCCATCTTCTTCTTTTCTCTTTTCACTGATACCTAAAAGGTGTCGTGGTTTATATCATTTGTCGTTCTTGAGCTGCTCGAACTGTCTGAATTAGTGATTTTCCTTTGTTGTTACATGTCTCTGTCACTGCATCTATCCATCTTCTTCTTTTCTCTTTTCACTGATACCTAAAAGGTGTCGTGGTTTATATCATTTGTCGTTCTTGAGCTGCTCGAACTGTCTGAATTAGTGATTTTCCTTTGTTGTTACATGTCTCTGTCACTGCATCTATCCATCTTCTTCTGGTCTTCCTCTTGGTCTTTTTCCATGCATTCTCAAGAAGAACGCCCATGATGGTGATTGGTGAGGATTCATTCTGACCAGGTGGTCCAACCATTTAAGTTGTTGTTGCTCTATATATTCGTGGCAGGAGGGGAGTGGAGTTTCTATCTATTGACCTTTCGAGCCGTAACCGGCCCATAGGGCGTAGACCAAGATACACCTTCTCCTACCTGAATTTTTTGTTCTAGCAGTTTTCTTTTAAAGATATTTTATCAAATCTCACCATCTGTCTCTGTTCTGTGCAAGCAGTTCTATCTCATTGAGGGAGCCGATTCCTGCTGCTCTTGCATCTCTCATCAATGTTCTTCTCAGTGTCTCCCTGGGTCTTCCTGTTTTTCTCTTACCTGTTGTTTCCCATATGAGGGCTGGCTTTGCTATTCGGTTACTATCTCTTCTCATCACATGTCCAGCATATGACCATCGTCTGAGTGGAGTTTGCAGTTCCTAAATTGCCTTGAGACTCCATACTGGCACATACAGAGGACCAGCAGCATCAGTCTGATGAGAAGACCATCATGCTTTATACTCAATGGATCTGTAGTACATCGCACAGACACAACTGGCTCAGGATGAGTTGACCCACAATCGATACATTTGACTTACACATGATACTTCTGATATTTAGGGGCCTCGGTAGCCTAGTTGGGAAAACCACCCAATTTGGATATTGATGTTCGGACAACTCGTGTTTGATTCCCACTGGAAGCAATGTGAATTGTACTCAAGGTTGGGAAAAAAATACCCCCGTGGTCGACCCAGGCGCTGACAGAAATGGATACCAAGGTAGTGCTCTGGAGAGGTGTGGAATGCAGCCTCACATCGTGAGTATGCTTGAAGCGACACTATCCAGAAGTCGAGCACTTCTAGATAGGCGGCCGAACACATACGGGTGAAAACTCGCGTGCTAAGACGTAGATTCATGTCTCGTACTTTACCTTTACTTTTACTCCTGAAAAAGCAGAGCAAATGCCAGAAAACAGTAGGTGGCAGGGAACTGGCTGATGTGAATCCTGACTCCACAGCCTAGAGGAATGAACACATAGATGACCCATGCAGAGGCGGAGCCACAGTGTGCCATGGAGGGAAGTTGCGAGATGGTGAAGAAGGTGCAAATTCATTCTGCAGTGGCAAGATAGTCTACAGGCCCCTCCCAGATTGACAAGGCCATGTACACAAACACAGCAAATTCATGTGTCACCTCATTCAACACTCTGTGAACACCCACATGAAGCAGTAGAACATCACCTGTTTGTCTCTCCAAAGCTCTCCAATATCAGATCAAGTCTACTTCCTCAAAGACCTGATAAATGGAACGCCTTGTACGGAACTACAAGGAAATTCAGAAATACCTACGGATATCATTACATGAACCAAAGTCATCAACTCACAGGTAGCTGAATCCATAACAATAGCATCATCATGTGCCATACCGGATGGCGTAGGCGACCATGTCCTTCCACAATCTTCTATCCACAGTGCATCGTATCATTTCTGTTGTTGACCGTTTTCCATGCAATGACACCAAACTCTCCAGTATTTTCTCTCTTTGTAATCTGCAATCTCTCTTGCCTTTTATTTTGCCAGTTGTAACCAAGTATTCCAACTTTCCTCTTCTCATGATGTGTCCGAAAAATGTTGATTGCTTCTTTCTGATGATTTCTAGGAGTTCCCTTTTTGTGTTGGCCTCTTTGAGAATTTCTTCATTGGTTTTTTTTAGCTGTCCAGGGAACTTTTAACATTCTTCTGAGAAATCCCATCTCCTCGGCCTCTAATCGTCTTTTCATTTGTTTGTCTACTGTCTATGATTCACTTCCATAGGTCAGAATTGGTTCTATATAGCAGCGATGAACTCTCTTTCTCACTTCTGTTGACATAGATTTATAACAAGAGCATTAACTCTAAATTATCGGCACCTATCCACGAGCAACATTTTTACGACAAATTTGTCAAAATAGTAAAAAGTAAAGTACCCCCGTTACGCCAAGTGGCGTATAGGGAAATATGGTGTTAGTGACCCTATATTTTACAGACCTTCAGCACATGATTTTTGGGGTAATGTGGTCGGTATTATTGCTACTTTACTTTCCCAGAAAAAAATCCGGTACCCATTTAAGGCTGGGTGAACCCGGAAGCCGTCGGTTGGGATCAAACCCTACCTCTTGTTCTTTGTAGTCCAGTTCACTAACCACTGAGCTATCGCGGCTCCCATTTGTCAAAATGATGAGCATTAATTACAATTAGAGCTTGGAATAAGATATTCTTTGAACTTTTGCTACACAGCTTTGTGTTTACCCAAAAAGTCACACAGGAATTGGTTGTGGCAAACAACTTTCCTAGCTTAGTTGGGTTTATGGCTTGAAATTAGACTGCATGGCGCTGTGGCTACTGGAGGTGTTATGTTGTCTATTAACACATCGGCCATCAGTCCAATGTTATGTTTGGCTCCTCTTAGCATTGTTCGATGCATCTCCCGTGTTACAAAGGCTTGTCTGGTGTCTCGACGACAGCTGAAGAGCTTTCCTCCCATCATAAGAAAAAAAAAATTAATTTAAAATTGCCCAAATTTATATAAATAAATATTTAAAAAAACAGCCTCAATTTTAAGATAGCTTCGTACTTTTAATAAACCGTTCATTGGTAAAAAATCCAACATCAAAGGAAACAAATCCAACATCAAAGGAAACAAATCCAACATCAAAGGAAACAAATCCAACATCAAAGGAAACAAATCCAACATCAAAGGAAACAAATCCAACATCAAAGGAAACAAATCCAACATCAAAGGAAACAAATCCAACATCAAAGGAAACAAATCCAACATCAAAGGAAACAAATCCAACACTCAGGGGTCATCAGAAACAATAATTAGGAAGGTCAAGGAAGGGAGGAAATGTTTACCCATGGCAAACTGTTGAATTCCAAGAATTTCTATTTTGAGGTCATAATTTTTACGAAGGTATTGTAATCTCGGGTTAAATAAAAATGACAAAATAAATAAATACAATCAATATATCATACAATCAATAAATGTCAGCTGCTAACAAGCAACTCACTCATTTGAAAGTTCCGAGAAAACTGGAGCAAAGTTCACACACTTGGGTGACCAGGCAGCATAGAAAGCTATCAACCATGTCACTCGTCGGTCTCTCTCGAGCTCCTCCTGCAAGTTACACAATTCACCGAATAGTCAGACACACAAATATAGAAGTGAGCAAAGTTATCATGCTAAGGCAAGCACCTAACAATTAATTTTGTGTTGCATGCACAGCTGACAGTTTCCATCTAAAAGTGGCACTTTAGTTCTAATCTCTTTGCATCATTTTTGAATAAAGATGTCCTGAGTCTAGTACACTCTACTCATTCTTAAAATTGATAATTTATGGGAGGTGGTTTCAATTTTTTTATATCGCACACAAAATGTAAAATATTTTAGCCAAAATATATATCAACGCATGAATGATATCTGAGTAGGTAATGCTCATAATAGAAAGATAAAAGATGAGCAAATCTGAGAGTTTCTGGCGTGTAGATTTACATATTGGGGTATTCTTTACCTGTTGAGGGTATTCTTTACCTGCTGAAGGTATTCTGCCTGTCGAGGGTATTCATTACCTGCTGAGGGTATTCATTACCTGCTGAGGGTATTCATTACCTGCTGAGGGTATTTATTACCTGCTGAGGGTATTCATTACCTGCTGAGGGTATTCATTATCTGCTGAGGGTATTCATTACCTGCTGAAGGTATTCTGCCTGTCGAGGGTATTCATTACCTGCTGAGGGTATTCATTACCTGCTGAGGGTATTCATTACCTGCTGAGGGTATTTATTACCTGCTGAGGGTATTCATTATCTGCTGAGGGTATTCATTACCTGCTGAAGGTAGATGAACGGATTCACCCAGGGTGATGTAATGTCAACTCTAAGAATAGTTAACAATTTCCAGTACAATATATTTTTTAATATAAAAAAATATCGACAGAGATATTTGAAAACAATGGCCACACTTACACAGAGATTTGGTCCTCGGAAGTAAATGATACTTTCTGGTCCCTGGTAGACTGGCTTTGGAAAGAACAGAACATGACCTAGAGAACAGACACATAGATTTAGCCAAGAATAGTTTCTGATTATAGAAAAATAACACTGAAATGTAAATAGTTAGATGACTGGCTTCACGATTTTCTGGGCAACAACATGAATTGTAGCTGATGGTCACTCCCAGGGACTTTTCACATCAGTCAATTTAACAGTTCCCAGGGACTTTTCAGATCAGACAATTTAACAGTATATCACTTATATCTTGTACACATATTTACGATGACCTCAGACAATTTAACAGTGTATTATTTATATCTTGTACACATTTACGATGACCTCAGACAATTTAACAGTGTATCACTTATATCTTGTACACATTTACGATGACCTCAGACAATTTAAGTTTATTACTTATATCTTGTACACATTTACGATGACCTAAGACAATTTAAGTTTATTACTTATATCTTGTACACATTTACGATGACCTCAGACAATTTAACAGTGTATCACTTATATCTTGTACACATTTACGATGACCTCAGACAATTTAACAGTGTATTACTTATATCTTGTACACATTTACGGTGACCTCAGACAATTTAACAGTGTATTACTTATATCTTGTACACATTTACGATGACCTCTCCCATTGGCTCTTCAGATCAGACAATGTGATACAGCGGATATTTACTTACATCTTCTACTCATTTACAATGATCTCTCACAATATTCAGATTACACATCGATGTAGTATAATATGGTGCAGGACTAAGAAAAAGAAGACTTCCTTACTCAATCGACCAGCGTTGCTATCATCTGAAGGGATTGAAGTATTTTGTGTATTCGTTGTCCTGTATGGAACCAGCTACTGAATACATAAAGGGACAACAGATCAAATGGTTCAAGCATGTTTTTTTTTCCTCTTCCTTTTTTTTTTATTCTTGCATCACCAGCTTTTCACTTCTGGTGGAGTCCCTAGAGACTAGGAACTGAATTTTTTACGGGTTAATCCATTTTTCCCTGCAGCTATGTACACATTTGTCCCTCGCCGCACAGGCAATTAACCTCGTCTTCAGAGGTACTCATACTTTTCCTGTCAATACGTTTAAAGCCAGGCCTCGCTGCTGAGACCAGGGGTGGTTGATATTCATATCTAGTATTGTGTTATTAACTCTTTCTGCACGTTTCGCCGCACTGTGCGTCATGCCTGATTTCAGCTGCGTACTTGTCACCACATAGTGCGCCACTCTCAATTTGATTAGTGTAAACTGTCATCAAACTTTTTACAAGTCTTGTATCATCTTGGTATTGGTGAAATCTAATATCTTGTTCGATTATCTGAAACTTCATATATAATATGTTGTATGTTAAGTAAAAAAAAAAAAGTAAAGAGCCCCGTCCCGCCAAGTGGTGTATAGGGAATATGGTGTTAGTGACCATAAATTATACAGACCTACAGCACATGATTTTTGGGGTAATGTGGTCGGTTATTACACCCATGCCGCTTTACTTTCCCGGAAAAAAATCTGGTACCCATTTAAGGCTGGGTGAACCTGAAAGCCATCGGTTGGGATCAAACCCTACCTCTTGTTCTTTGTAGTCCAGTTCACTAACCACTGAGCTATCGCGGCTCATGTTGTATGTTCGATAAATATAAATATGTCGATTTAGTATTAAAACCATGACAAATTTTGTCCATGAAATCTCTTCCAATGATAAAAAGCTTCCGTACAGAAAGAGCTTTCACAACCATGTAGTTAACAACTCACCAATGCATAGCAAAACATACAAAATTCCCATGGCAGGATTGTAGTTGAAGAAACAGATGACATTCAGAGCTTTCACAAACAAGCAAGCAGTCGAAACATACTCCGCCACGGTGGCTATTTTGTGGGGGGGAAAAAAAGAAAAGGGAAAAAGATTATGGTAAGGGGATGGAATAATAATTTTAAAAAAGGCAATGAAAAAAAATGAGTTAACAAGGTTACAACAAAGGTCTACCTTATAGCAATACAGTAAACAGGTGGTGATAATGATTAAATAGCACAGGCTCTAAGACCTCAGTAATTTCAATGGCTTTCCTCGGTACAACTGTTGCATCTCGAGTTGGTTCATCCTAGAGGTACGTCAATACTAGGTCTTCTATATCAACAGATCCTACTACTGCTGCAGGGACCATGGTAAATCTCACCTTATTGATCCAGACTGATACTAAAGTGCCCAAATGAGAGGTGAGGTCTTGATCAGCTATGTGCTCACAGTAAAAGGGTGCCAAATAGATCATGGGATCTACAGAGAATATTGTGTTGTTGCCCATATTGTTACATGACCATTGGCACAATTATATACATAGAAAGCTGCCTACTATCCCTGAGATAATCTCCACAAAGCTGCCTACTATCCCTGAGATAATATCTACAAAGCTGCCTACTATCCCTGAGATAATCTCTACAAAGCTGCCTACTTACCAAGAGATAATCTCTACAAAGCTGCCTACTATCCCTGAGATAATCTCCACAAAGCTGCCTACTATCCCTGAGATAATATCTACAAAGCTGCCTACTATCACAGAGATAATCTCTACAAAGCTGCCTACTATCCCTGAGATAATCTCTACAAAGCTGCCTACTATCACAGAGATAATATCTACAAAGCTGCCTACTATCACAGAGATAATATCTACAAAGCTGCCTACTATCCCTGAGATAATATCTACAAAGCTGCCTACTATCACAGAGATAATATCTACAAAGCTGCCTACTATCACAGAGATAATATCTACAAAGCTGCCTACTATCCCTGAGATAATATCTACAAAGCTGCCTACTATCACAGAGATAATATCTACAAAGCTGCCTACTATCACAGAGATAATCTCTACAAAGCTGCCTACTATCCCTGAGATAATCTCTACAAAGCTGCCTACTATCCCTGAGATAATATCTACAAAGCTGCCTACTATCACAGAGATAATATCTACAAAGCTGCCTACTATCCCTGAGATAATCTCTACAAAGCTGCCTACTATCCCTGAGATAATCTCTACAAAGCTGCCTACTATCCCTGAGATAATCTCTACAAAGCTGCCTACTATTCCAGGGATAATCTCTACAAAGCTGCCTACTATCACAGAGATAATCTCTACAAAGCTGCCTACTATTCCAGGGATAATCTCTACAAAGCTGCCTACTATCACAGAGATAATCTCTACAAAGCTGCCTACTTACCAAGAGATAATCTCTACAAAGCTGCCTACTATCACAGAGATAATCTCTACAAAGCTGCCTACTATCACAGAGATAATCTCTACAAAGCTGCCTACTATCACAGAGATAATCTCTACAAAGCTGCCTACTTACCAAGAGATAATCTCTACAAAGCTGCTTACTTACCAAGAGATAATCTCTACAAAGCTGCCTACTTACCAAGAGATAATCTCTACAAAGCTGCTTACTATCACAGAGATAATCTCTACAAAGCTGCCTACTTACCAAGAGATAATCTCTACAAAGCTGCTTACTTACCAAGAGATAATCTCTACAAAGCTGCCTACTTACCAAGAGATAATCTCTACAAAGCTGCCTACTTACCAAGAGATAATCTCTACAAAGCTGCTTACTATCACAGAGATAATCTCTACAAAGCTGCCTACTATCACAGAGATAATCTCTACAAAGCTGCCTACTTACCAAGAGATAATCTCTACAAAGCTGCTTACTATCACAGAGATAATCTCTACAAAGCTGCCTACTTACCAAGAGATAATCTCTACAAAGCTGCCTACTTACCAAGAGATAATCTCTACAAAGCTGCCTACTTACCAAGAGATAATCTCTACAAAGCTGCTTACTATCACAGAGATAATCTCTACAAAGCTGCCTACTATCACAGAGATAATCTCTACAAAGCTGCCTACTTACCAAGAGATAATCTCTACAAAGCTGCCTACTTACCAAGAGATAATCTCTACAAAGCTGCTTACTATCACAGAGATAATCTCTACAAAGCTGCCTACTATCACAGAGATAATCTCTACAAAGCTGCCTACTATCACAGAGATAATCTCTACAAAGCTGCCTACTATCACAGAGATAATCTCTACAAAGCTGCCTACTATCACAGAGATAATCTCTACAAAGCTGCCTACTATCACAGAGATAATCTCTACAAAGCTGCCTACTATCACAGAGATAATCTCTACAAAGCTGCCTACTTACCAAGAGATAATCTCTACAAAGCTGCCTACTATCACAGAGATAATCTCTACAAAGCTGCCTACTATCACAGAGATAATCTCTACAAAGCTGCCTACTACCAAGAGATAATCTCTACAAAGCTGCCTACTTACCAAGAGATAATCTCTACAAAGCTGCCTACTATCACAGAGATAATCTCTACAAAGCTGCCTACTATCACAGAGATAATCTCTACAAAGCTGCCTACTATCACAGAGATAATCTCTACAAAGCTGCCTACTATCACAGAGATAATCTCTACAAAGCTGCCTACTATCACAGAGATAATCTCTACAAAGCTGCTTACTATCACAGAGATAATCTCTACAAAGCTGCCTACTTACCAAGAGATAATCTCTACAAAGCTGCCTACTTACCAAGAGATAATCTCTACAAAGCTGCCTACTTACCAAGAGATAATCTCTACAAAGCTGCCTACTTACCAAGAGATAATCTCTACAAAGCTGCCTACTTACCAAGAGATAATCTCTACAAAGCTGCTTACTATCACAGAGATAATCTCTACAAAGCTGCCTACTTACCAAGAGATAATCTCTACAAAGCTGCTTACTATCACAGAGATAATCTCTACAAAGCTGCCTACTATCACAGAGATAATCTCTACAAAGCTGCCTACTTACCAAGAGATAATCTCTACAAAGCTGCCTACTTACCAAGAGATAATCTCTACAAAGCTGCTTACTATCACAGAGATAATCTCTACAAAGCTGCCTACTTACCAAGAGATAATCTCTACAAAGCTGCCTACTTACCAAGAGATAATCTTTACAAAGCTGCTTACTATCACAGAGATAATCTCTACAAAGCTGCCTACTATCACAGAGATAATCTCTACAAAGCTGCCTACTTACCAAGAGATAATCTCTACAAAGCTGCCTACTTACCAAGAGATAATCTCTACAAAGCTGCCTACTATCACAGAGATAATCTCTACAAAGCTGCCTACTTACCAAGAGATAATCTCTACAAAGCTGCCTACTATCACAGAGATAATCTCTACAAAGGGTGTCCGGTTAGCGCAATCGATAGGCGGTTGGCTTACCACGGCAACAGCCGGGGTTCGTACCCTGACGAGGACACCTGGGTTTTACTAATTCCCTAAAAATTAGTGGGAGCCGCGATAGCTCAGTGGTTAGTGAACTGGACTACTAACGGACATGGGGTAGGGTTCGATCCCGACCGACGGCTCCGGGTTCACCCAGCCTTAAATGGGTACCGGATTTTTTCTGGGAAAGTAAAAGCAGCACGGGCGTAATACCGACCACATTACCCCAAAAATCATGTGCTGAAGGTCTGTAAAATATAGGGTCACTAACACCATATTTCCCTATACGCCACTTGGCGTGACGGGGGGTAATTTACTTACTTTACTAATCTCTACAAAGCTGCCTACTATTCCAGGGATAATCTCTAAAAAGCTGCCTACTTACCAAGAGATAATCTCTACAAAGCTGCCTACTATCACAGAGATAATCTCTACAAAGCTGCCTACTTACCAAGAGATAATCTCTACAAAGCTGCTTACTATCACAGAGATAATCTCTACAAAGCTGCCTACTATCACAGAGATAATCTCTACAAAGCTGCCTACTTTCCAAGAGATAATCTCTACAAAGCTGCCTACTATCACAGAGATAATCTCTACAAAGCTGCCTACTATTCCAGGGATAATTTCTAAAAGCTGCCTACTATCACAGTGATAATCTCTACAAAGCTGCCTACTTACCAAGAGATAATCTCTACAAAGCTGTCTACCATTACAGAGATAATCCCTACAAAGCTGAATACTAACCAGAGATAATCCCTACAAAGCTGAATACTAACCCAGAGATAATCCCTACAAAGCTGAATACTATCCCAGAGATAATCCCTACAAAGCTGAATACTATCACAGAGATAATCTCTACAAAGCTGAATACTATCCCAGAGATAATCACTACAAATCTGAATACTATCACAGAGATAATCCCTACAAAGCTGAATACTAACCCAGAGATAATCCCTACAAAGCTGAATACTAACCCAGAGATAATCCCTACAAAGCTGAATACTATCCCAGAGATAATCCCTACAAAGCTGAATACTATCACAGAGATAATCTCTACAAAGCTGAATACTATCCCAGAGATAATCACTACAAATCTGAATACTATCACAGAGATAATCTCTACAAAGCTGAATACTATCCCAGAGATAATCCCTACAAACTATCAGACAGACAACCAAGTCAAAGATTACATACCAGCAGTCTTTACTTCTCAGCAGAAAAAGAAAAAAATAAAGATCTAAAAGTTGCATCTCTTTAAACTGCCTTGTGACATTAACAATCTTTCAACAAGAGTCTTTTTTCTAAAACATTACAATACTGTATGTCTTCCTTTGCTTTCCCAACTATAACATTCCAACGCTTCATACGTCTTCCTTTGCTTTCCCAACTATTCAGTTTACCAACTATAACATTCCAACACTTTGTATGTCTTCCTTTACTCTCCCAACTATTTGGTTTCCCAACTATAACATTCTAACACTTCATATGTCTTCTTTTACTTTCCCAACCATTCGGTTTCCCAAATATAACATTACAACACTTCATATGTCTTCCTTTATTTCCCCAACCATTTGGTTTCCCAACCATATCATTCCAACACTTCATATGTCTTCCTTTACTTTCCCAACTATTCAGTTTCCCAACTATTCAGTTTCCCAACGATAACATTCTAACACTTCATATGTCTTCCTTTACTTTCCCAACTATTCAGTTTCCCAAATATAACATTCCAACACTTCATATGTCTTCCTTTACTTTCCCAACCATTCAGTTTCCCAAATATAACATTCCAACACTTCATATGTCTTCCTTTACTTTCCCAACCATTCAGTTTCCCAAATATAACATTCCAACACTTCATATGTCTTCTTTTATTTTCCAAAACCATTTGGTCTCCCAACTATAACACTCCAACACTTCATATGTCTTCCTTTACTTTCCCAACCATTTGGTTTCCCAACTATAACATTCCAACACTTCATATGTCTTCCTTTGCTTTCCCAACCATTTGTTTTCCCAACTATAACATTCCAACACTTTGTATGTCTTCCTTTGCTTCCCCAACCATTTGGTTTCCCAAATATAACATTCCAACACTTCAAATGTCTTCCTTTTTACTTTCCCAACTATTCAGTATCCCAGCTATAACATTCCAACACTTTATATGCCTTCCTTTACTTTCCCAACTATTCAGTTTCTCAACTATAACATTCCAACACTTCATATGTCTTCCTTTACTTTCCCAACTATTCAGTTTCCCAACTATAACATTCCAACGCTTCATACATCTTCCTTTGCTTTCCCAACTATTCAGTTTACCAACTATAACATTCCAACACTTTGTATGTCTTCCTTTACTCTCCCAACTATTTGGTTTCCCAACTATAACATTCTAACACTTCATATGTCTTCTTTTACTTTCCCAACCATTCGGTTTCCCAAATATAACATTACAACACTTCATATGTCTTCCTTTATTTCCCCAACCATTTGGTTTCCCAACCATATCATTCCAACACTTCATATGTCTTCCTTTACTTTCCCAACTATTCAGTTTCCCAACTATTCAGTTTCCCAACGATAACATTCTAACACTTCATATGTCTTCCTTTACTTTCCCAACTATTCAGTTTCCCAAATATAACATTCCAACACTTCATATGTCTTCCTTTACTTTCCCAACCATTCAGTTTCCCAAATATAACATTCCAACACTTCATATGTCTTCCTTTACTTTCCCAACCATTCAGTTTCCCAAATATAACATTCCAACACTTCATATGTCTTCTTTTATTTTCCAAACCATTTGGTCTCCCAACTATAACACTCCAACACTTCATATGTCTTCCTTTACTTTCCCAACCATTTGGTTTCCCAACTATAACATTCCAACACTTCATATGTCTTCCTTTGCTTTCCCAACCATTTGGTTTCTCAAATATAACATTCCAACACTTCATATGTCTTCCTTTGCTTTCCCAACATTTGTTTTTCAACCCCAGACTCTTTCTCTTTCCTCACTTCCAAATGCCTCAAATTTTTCTGATGTCACCAGGTTTTCAAGACTTTCTTCCAAAGTATTTGTTCCATACATTTTGCTAACAGTTAATCTTTTCATTTAGTTCATATTTTTGTAAAACATTTCTTAAATGCGATTTGTAGCTCATCCTAAAAATATGTCATTTTTAAACATACGTGTTTTTCTGTTCTTGAGGACGACGACGCATGCCAAAAATGTCAACCATTCCCACTCTCTCTGAAAAAAAAATGTTAAAATAGAAGTCCTTAAAATATTAGTCCTTAAAGTTGCCCTCAAGATAATCAATGCATGGCAAAGTGGGTCAGTACATGACAATGTTGGTCACTACATGGCAAATGGTATCAGTACATGGCAAAAGGTATCAGTACATAAGCTGAGTCAGTACATGGCAATGTGGGTCAGTACATGGCAATGTGGGTCAGTACATGGCAAATGGTATCAATACATGGCAAAAGATATCAGTACATGATAAAGGGTATCAGTACATGACAAAGGGTATCAGTACGTGATAAAGGGTATCAGTACATGATAAAGGGTATCAGTACATGACAAAGGGTATCAGTACATGATAAAGGATATCAGCACAATGACAAAAAAGTATCAGCACATGACAAAGGGTATCAGTACATGACAAGGGGTATCAGTACATGATAAAGGGTATCAGCACATGACAAAGGGTATCAGCACATGACAAAGGGTATCAGCACATGACAAAGGGTATCAGTACATGACAAGGGGTATCAGTATCAGTATCAGTACATGATAAAGGGTATCAGCACATGATAAAGGGTATCAGCACATGACAATGGGTATCAGCACATGACAAAGGGTATCAGCACATGACAAACGGTATCAGCACATGACAAACGGTATCAGCACATGACAAATGGTATCAGCACATGACAAATGGTATCAGTACATGACAAAGGGTACCAGTACATGACAAAGGGTATCAGTACATGACAAACGGTATCAGTACATGACAAAGGGTATCTGTACATGACAAAGGGTATCAGTACATGACAAAGGGTATCAGTACATGACAAAGGGTATCAGTACATGACAAAGGGTATCAGTACATAACAAAGGGTATCAGTACATGACAAAGGGTATCAGTACATGACAAAGGGTATCAACACATGACAAAGGGTATCAGTACATGACAAACGGTATCAGTACATGACAAACGGTATCAGTACATGACAAAGGGTATCAGTACATGACAAAGGGTATCAGTACATGACAAAGGGTATCAGTACATGACAAAGGGTATCAACACATGACAAAGGGTATCAGTACATGACAAAGGGTATCAGTACATGACAAAGGGTATCTGTACATGACAAAGGGTATCAGTACATGACAAAGGGTATCAGTACATGACAAAGGGTATCAGTACATGACAGACAAAGAGTATCAGTACATGACAAAGGGTATCAGTACATGACAAAGGGTATCAACACATGACAAAGGGTATCAGTACATGACAAAGGGTATCAGTACATGACAAAGGGTATCAGTACATGACAAAGGGTATCTGTACATGACAAAGGGTATCAGTACATGACAAAGGGTATCAGTACATGACAAAGGGTATCAACACATGACAAAGGGTATCAGTACATGACAAAGGGTATCAGTACATGGCAAAGGGTATCAGTACATGACAAAGGGTATCAGTACATGACAAACGGTATCAGTACATGACAAAGGGTATCAGTACATGACAAACGGTATCAGTACGTGACAAAGGGTATCAGTACGTGACAAAGGGTATCAGTACGTGATAAAGGGTATCAGTACATGACAAAGGGTATCAGTACAGGACAAAAAGTATCAGCACATGACAAAGAGCATCATTACATGACAAAGAGCATCATTACATGACAAAGAGCATCATTACATGACAAAGAGCATCATTACATGACAAAGAGCATCATTACATGACAAAGAGCATCATTACATGACAAAGAGCATCATTACATGACAAAGAGCAACATTACATGACAAAGAGCAACATTACATGATAAAGAGCATCATTACATGACAAAGAGCATCATTACATGACAAAGAGCATCATTACATGACAAAGAGTATCATTACATGACAAAGGGTATCAGTACATGACAAAGGGTATCAGTACATGACAAAGGGCATCAGTACATGACAAACAGTATCAGTACATGACAAAAGGATATCAGTACATGGCAAAGGGTATTTACAATACCAGTCCATGGAGCTCACTGGTTACAGCAAAGCCCCACAATCCGTGTCCCTCTTCTAATTTTTAGTCCCAAAACAGCCATAAGTAAAAAAGTAAGAGATCCCTCTTAGTCAACATTCCCATTTCAAAATTACTGAAACAATTTCTGGCTGTCTCCAACAGTATCTAAGTTACAGCATGATCAAATAGTGACGACCTTAGCGTTGACCTATTGGATCTGACACCGTGCAACATTATAACTCAATAGATGTTCTACTATAAAATGAATCTTTGTAGCATGAAAACTTTACCAGTAGTACATCTGTACAAATTTACTCCTCTGACGTGTCTCCACCACACAGTGGTAGATGAGCTTAGTTCCCTTTTCCCACAGAGCTGTTCTGGCAGTAGCGATGAGAAAGTATAAAACGATTCACTGAACTAATAAAAGACTTAGTGTTGCTAGTAAAAGAGTGGAGACTGACCTGGTATGGTACAGGCCTTGCCAAATTCCTTTGTGCAAGGCACAGTATAGGCAAAAGAAGACAGGGAGGACAAAAGAAAAGATGGGTGAATAAATTCAGAGAATGGCCAGGAATTTCTGTTGATGTTTCGCAGAGAGCTGCTCTAAATCGTGATGATTGGAAGCAAATTGTGAAAATGTCATCTATGGTGTCCCAACAACAGACAAGGTTATGGGATAATTGACTGATTGGATACTATTAAGGGATCAACCAAATCAGATTTGGACCAGGAAAAGCAAGACACGGTATGTTGAAATCAGATGCACTGGGCAACATACCTAACATAACAATACAAAATATATTATCACTATAAAAATGTCAGTCTAGATGATAGCAGCATGGTGCTCACTTTGTGAAGCACCACTGGCAGTGAGAGTTCTGGCTCCCTGTCTTCAAAGGGTCCAACCAATGTGTCAGTGTCACTGGTGGCCACCTTCCTCTGTGTTGTGGAGTCAAAGTGTAAAGAGAAAGGGCAGGAACTGTTGACCAAACACCAACTGTAACACTAAATAGAAAACTCTTGTGGCCATAATTGATATCGGCACAAGCTATACTGAGATTTCATCAGCTGACAAACATTTTCTTCAAATTGCTTGTATTATATAATCATCATCATCAAGTACTGGGCCTGCTGGCGTAGGTGATCATAATGTCTCTCCACAACTTTCGATCTCGACAGTTATTTATCATTTCTGTTGTTGACCTTCTGCCTAGCCATTCTCTTAAGCTGTCTGGTATCTTTTCTCTTTGCTTCCCTCTATCTCTTTGTCCCTCAATTTTTCCAGTTGTCACAATATATTCCAGCTGTTCTCTTCTCATGACATGGCCAAAAAATGATGATTGATTGTTAAATTTGTTTCTTCCTAATATTGGAAATTAGCTCTCTTTTGCTTTGACCTCTTTCAGAACGTTTTCATTACTCTTCTTAGCTGTCCGTGGTAGTCTCAACATTCTTCTGTAAACAGTAAAACCACATTTCTACAGACTGTTGTGATTTTCTTGTCATGTACGTACGGATACTGATGATACCATTACCATACACCATATCATGCCATATGTGATATATCAAAATATTTGCCATGTATGTACCGACCGACATGGGTATCACAAATGAAATTTATTATAATAGAAATGTATTCATTTTGTAGCATGACTGACGAGACTACATTTTTATAAGAATAGTCTGAGTCAACAACTACAACGAGTACTCGTTTTATTTTATGATTTTATGTCAAACTACCAACAAAAGAGTTCAAGTTCAAGTTGAGTTGGTTGACTTTGAGTCTGAGGAAGAGAGAGTCCGTCGGATCACTTACCATTTCCAGTTGACATGACCGAAACAAGAAATCGCAAACTTTCGGTGTATGTTTTAAAACAAAATACAAAGAAGCAATAATAAAATTTGTAATATAATGCGCATTTGCTAGCGGTCTAAAGTCCTTAATATTTATTAAAGCCATTGTGTAGGTTTAAATCGTTCAGCTTCTACTTTTAACCGGAAATCAAACATGGAAGAAGATAGGGATATTGCCAACTCACAAAACTTAATTGTCGCTAGACTGTGTACAAAAGTCGTTATCTTATTTTTCAATTTTTATCAGTCGTTCTGTGATCGTGTAGTTTTGACAATCGATAGATAGAATTAGTTTCAGACAACTGTGATATGTGACAGCCTGACAACAGTGGTTGTGTAGTTTTCACGATAATTTTTTTTATAGCAATTGTGATCTCATCATCATATCATAATCATCCTCATCATCATCGAGTGCCTTCTCCACATCAAAGGTTGGCTACCATGGAGCGCCATTCCACTCTGTCTCTTGCTTTGATGGTACAGATTGTCATAGGCTGACTTGTCCATCTTTTGATGTTACACGTCCATGTTAGTCTTGGTCTGCCTCTTTTACCTTGCATTTTCCCTTCCAATATTACTTTAATTAGGTTGTTGTGTCTTTTAACATGCCTCAAAAACGTCATTTGTCTTGTTCTAATTGTGTTTAGTAGTTCTCTTTTCATTTTTAGATGTTTTTAAAATTCATCGTTTGTTTTCTTTTCTTTCCATCCACTTCTACCTATTCTTCTATATATCCACATTTCAAAGGCTTCAATTTTCTGTTCTGTTTTCTTGTCTAATGTACATGTTTATTCACCATACAGGAATATTAAGAAGATATAACATTTTGCTATTCTTAGTTTTAGCCCTGGTGTTATTTGTTTTGATGTTATTATACATTTCATGGCATTAAAATTACTTTTTGCCATACCTATTCTTTTGTTTATTTCAATTTTACATTTTCCATCACTGGTTATAGTATGTCCGAGGTAGTTGTACCTCTGAACTGTCTCCAGGTGTATTCCTTCAACTTTAATATTTCTTTGCAGGTCTTGAGAATTTTTTCTTTCCTTATGATGATCATAGTTTTAGTCTTTTTGATATTCATATCTAATGTTTATTTTTTTCTTGTCATGTTTATTTTATTAAGCAATTATAGATCTTTAGGATTTTCTGATTGTGTGTGTTCTGTTTTCTAATAGTAGATAATTCTGCTTTTAACTTTTATGATTTCTAATTTGTTTTATCAGTGCTTGTCCTTTGCTGGGAACCTCATAAAATGAAACGTTGGTCTAATCAAATCCGACTGAAACACCAAATTTTTAATTATTTTCTGCGGCTACATTGAATTGCACAACTATGATTGTATGTATAATAGCTGTCCTTGTAGTCGCCTGGAGAAGATATTTAAAAGTATTATTTTTTTATAATTACCAGTCCCTTTCTTCGCTTCCTTTTACATACCATCTATAAATCAATAGCAGTTTATAAAACACCTGCATGCAGCTTTGTAATATGAAATTCTTCATATAGAGCTTCGCAGCTCTAGCAAGTGTTTAGACCTTTTAGTTTCTTGACACTCTAAGGGACGTGGGCCCACCTGGTTCATGACTCCCGTGCGTCGAGCTCCAGCTCTATTCTGGTAATTATTTATTGTGCATTAAACGTTAAAGTGCATTCGGGGTCTGATTAATTTCGGTTCTCCGTTGCACTTTTCTGCGTTAAAGTCAAAATGATGATCTACTAAATACATCTGCGCCGCTAAAGTGAAGTCCTACGCCGGCAACAGTCCCTTTTTGACAAATCAAGCGTTGTGAATGCGACCTTCCACCGTCTAGACTTGATCTGCGCTTTACGTCACATTGGTGCTGTTCATGACCGTTGTTGGATTTTCTTGACGCAAGTTATTTACATTTTACTCATTAATGTAAACTGCTTCGTCAGCCGCAGTTTTATCTCTTTAGGGAATTTGCACCGTGTTTTGTTCGTCGTAGGCTGCTTTCACTAGAGTAATCAGGAATCTAAAGGGAGCGAAATTGTTGTGTGTACGACATTGTTGTGTGCTACGTCATCGTAATGGTTCATCGTATTTCCCTAGACCGGCCGTACGCTAATCTTACGGTCTGTTGTTTGATGTGCGACGGGGATAATCTGACGACTAACTGTGTGTCTATATGTTCGGAATTGGAGTCAACAACGATGGCCTAACATCATCAAGCGTTATACATTTAAAAAAAAATATGACGATCATCATTTTCAAGAGGGCGTGAGCTTCCGGTATATGGTGGATAAGCGGCGGGAACAATTAAAGGCTATGCGTGAAAAGTGTTCCTTGTTGCATTTTCCTCATATTCCAAGTCCGGCTTGTTGCAGGAGCTACTGAGTTAAGTGCTCTGTGCACACCGTGAGCTGTGTGTCTCATCTGTTTTGATCATGTTTCGATATTCCAATTGTTTACGATGAATGTTGATATAGTATGACAGGGAACAGTTGGCTGTGTTCACTTTCTGCGCGGTTTCGCCTTATGTCTTTTGGCGTGTGCTGAGACTGCTGCGATGGGGACTACAGTTACTTTTCTTTGTTTAGGAGATAAGATAGTAATTCGGATGATTACGCTGGCATGGGCGGTTGAGCAATTATGGATTTTATTTCGTTTGCAGTGATACCGGAGCCTCCCATGACCAAATAACCAAATTATTTATTATAATCTTTGATGAATTTGAAGAAATTGGCAGGAACGGACTGGGGAGCAGATAGCAATATCTTGAAAAGACTATACGTAGGAAGGGTCAGACCAGTCCAAGAGTATGGAGTCACAGCCTGGGCTATGGCTTCCAAATCACACCTTAGCAAAATTAACAGAACACAGAACCAAGCTGCCCGTATCATCACTGGTGCTATGAAGTCTACAAAACTCTAGAAACAGTAACAGGTTTACAACCCTTTGATGACAAACCGGTCACTAAAGTATTGCAACAAGCGGAGAAATATAGAAAGCTCCTTAGCCACCCCATGCATCAAAGAATTACTGGTTAGGAATTGTACGACTAAAGAGGAGCAACTTCGCTGCAATCGCCAATGAACTAACTACTGGAGACCCAGTACTTTCTCAAACAATACCGAAACCCTTGGGCCCATCTGATATGTCTCCTCATGGAAAACATAAAAAACCAGAACTTAAGGAAAATATAACAGGAATCATGAAAAAAGGCACCCAATCAGACACAGAAAGAAAACACGTAGCAAAAAAAAAACACATACACGATACCTACCCACAGGACTCTTGGTCCCACATATACACAGATGGCTCTGCTACAAATGCCACCAGAAATGGAGGGGGTGGTGTGTTATTGATGCTGAATAACCATGACGAGATCACCAAGTCAATAGCTACTGGAAAATTCTCAAACAACTTTAAAGCAGAAACAGAGGCCCTCAGAGATGCTGCAACACTGGCTACTCAACACACAAATAACATGCACAATAAATTGGTGATTCTGACTGATGCTCTGTCAGTACTATCAGCTCTAAAAAGCCAGAAGAACAATGAACTAGATGACTTGAGAACAACCCTGGATCAACTATGCAATAACTTCCAAAGAGTAGTCATTCAGTGGATACCATCACACTGTAATATACACGGGAACGAACGCGCAGACAAATTAGCTAAAGAGGGAGGGAGATTGCCACAAGAGAACCAGCCGCTCAGTTATAATGAAGCCAAATCCATCCTTAAAGGTCAGTTCCATGAAAAATGGAAACGAGAACACCCAAAGCATAACGAGAGTGACAGATACCACCAACTATCAAGGAGGGATCAAGTAATCATACTTCGCCTACGCACTGGCCACAATAGAATGAGAAATCACATGTTCACCAAATTCAAAATAGGTACAACCAGCCTATGACACTACACTGGACAATATGACTACAAAACATGGTCTACAGGATTGCTCCCAGTACACAGACCCAAGAAGAGCAATGTGGTCCACACCCACCTCCCTGGAAGAGAAACCATATGGGGCAATCGAATCACTCAAACAGACAGCTGACTTCATGAGAGAGTCTGGAATCCTACTCTGATTGAGTCTTGATCACACACAGAGAGAGAGAGAGAGAGAGAGAGAGAGAGAGAGAGAGAGAGAGAGAGAGAGAGAGAGATCTAGCGACAAAGTCGATGAAGTGTCAATCTTAGTTGAGTTACAGTTAAGTAAAATTTGCGAATGTTATATATTTTAACAAATATAATGTAATTTAAATACATTTTAGTAGAGTTCTAAAATATTATATTAAGATAGAATTTTAGAATAATGGTTATAACGTGTATATCTCTTGCACTTAAGAGAACTAAAGTTTTAATAAGTTAATGTCACAGTATATTTTTTTGTATAGATAAACTATAGTGTGTATTTTTTAATGACCAGGTTGTCAAGATGGCGGCGTCCATCGTTTGTATCCTGAACACTTGCACCACAATCTAAATACAAGATGATGGAAAACCTTTACGAAATTCTTCAGTCAAACCCGGGGGCCACAACTGAAGAATTAAGAAATGCGTATAAAAGACTTGTTCTTTTGTATCATCCAGATAAGAATACTCCGACAACCCTAAATGAAGACAGCAGGGATGGTACAACTGAAATAAAAACAGAGAGATTTGTCAACATCGACAGGGCGTGGAAGATATTAAGCGATCCACAACTTCGGGCTCAGTTTGATGCCAGATGGCACGAGCACGTTCTTGCCCAAGACCTGCCTATTCAAGATGTTGTGTCACTTGATGATTTTGACCACGACGAGAAAGAGAATGTATACACCTGTTCGTGCCGCTGTGGTGGCTTTTATATATTGTCAGACATGGATTCTCAACTACATTTTGATATCGTCTGCTGCGAAACGTGTTCTTTGACTATCAAAGTTTTGTATGATAATAATGATATATCCTCGAAAGAGTTAAATTAGCCTTCAGAGAACTTGGCGCTGAGATCAGGATGTTGTATGTGATGTGCAAGACAAAATGGGTTCTTGAATTTCAGAGAACTATGACAGAGCTAACTTGTAGGCGTTGGGACTGTTCTACTATTTATTGATTCCTCAGTGGCAGGATACAATAGGTCATTTAAGTGTTTAGTTTAATCAGCAGGTATCAGCTCCCTTGCTGTGGTTGAGCAATTCACCCAGAACAGAGCCGTGTGGCGAGACACAATGTGAGGTCCTGAGCAAGGTCTGATCATTGGTGATAAGAGTTTAGAGTTTCTGCCCTATGTGCTGTTTTTTCCTTGAAAGGACAATAGATAGATAGAATTAGTTTCAGACAACTGTGATATGTGACAGCCTGAATTATTTAGGTGTTACTGATGTACATTATGATGTATCGTAGTAGCAGGTTAAAGTCTTCAGCCGGCAACAAACAGTAAGAACTAACAGCTTTAGTTAATGCCTAAAGTCATGGTTATGTCATGCATTTCACAGACAAGTCACAACACTCATGGAGTTGCTACAGAGAACCCCCAACCCGTCCCCTAAAATAAAAAAAATCATAGCAGCCCACATCATCATCTTCCTGGGTCTAACATCGCTTGGTAGCGACTCTGCTGTATTACTTCAACATGGTAGCGACTCTGCTGTATTACTTCAACGTGGTAGCGACTCTGCTGTATTACTTCAACATGGTAGCGACTCTACTGTATTGCTTCAACATGGTAGCGACTCTGCTGTATTACTTCAACATGGTAGCGACTCTGCTGTATTACTTCAACATGGTAGCGACTCTGCTGTATTAATTCAACAGAATAACATGAGTTGTCTGTGATAGTAATATCTTCCCACTTCTCTCACTAACATTAATCAGTCAAATATGTCCAAATAAGCCCATATGTGGGCCGAAACATCAGTATGTTGTTGTGTACCTTTTATGTAAAGCTGTCACCATACCTTGAAGGAGTATAAGTTACACCCCACTACTGGCTCCATGCTACCAGCTTTACCACTATCTATCTATCTATTGACCTTTCGAGCCATAGCTGGCCCATAGGGCATAGACCCAGATACTCTTTCTTTTATCTAAACTTTTATTCTAGCAAGTTTCAATCCTTGTAAAGATCTTTTATCTTTTCATTTGTCTCTGTTCTGTGCAAGCAACTCTATCTCTGTGCAAGCAACTCTATCTCATTGAGGGAGCCGAATCCTGCTGCTCTTGCCTCTCTCATCAATGTTCTTCTCAGCGTCTCTCTGGGTCGAGCTCTTTTCCTCTTACCTGTTGTTTCCCACATGATGGCTTGCTTTGCTATTCGGTTATTATCTCTCCTCATCACATGTCCAACATATGACCATCATCTTTTCTTGATTACTGAAGATATTAGTGGTTGATTGGCGATTTCTCTAATTTCCTCGTTTGTTTTGAATTCGTTCCATGCTATACCAAGTATTTTCCTTAGACATTTACTTTTGAATGCGTTCAACTTTGTTTCTATGTGTCTTGTTGTTTTCCAGCTCTCATATGCATATATAAGGGTTGATAGTACGTTTGATTTGAATAGACTAAGTTTTATGTTTTTTTGCTGATGAATTTTGATTTTCAAAACTTTTCAAGGCATCTGAAAGACAATGCTTTAGCTATTCTGATAGCTTTACCACAGTCTGCATTTATTTGCCAATTCCCTATGTCCATAAGCAGTATTTCCGTAAATCACAGTTGTTTGTGTTCATCTCAGAGTGGTATTTTAGTTCTAATCTTAGCAGTTTTGCTGCATTTCTGGACGAAGATGTCCTAAGTTTAGTACATTCCCCTGATTGTTAAAGTGAATATTTTATTGGAGTGGTTCCTGAAATCACAGACAAAATGTACAGTTTTTAGTGAAAGCAAATATTTATCTATGAGTGATATTTTTGTTATTAATCATCATGACAAGAAGATCAAAGTCATGACAAATCTGAGATTTTCAGGAGATGCGCTATTCGATTTTTAACTTTAACCACAAATGTTTTTAAATTGTAAAATATAGTTTCTTCTAATCACTATAAATGTGTAATAGAAGAATTATTTTTTTGTTATTTTCCTGGAAAGACGCAAAGAGCAAATCAATAAAAGTATTAGTGGCAAACAACAGTGAAGTAAATGTCATGAACTTGGACGATATTGTCAGTGACTTGTTACTGCTGACAGCACCAAAGAAACTGGCTCACTCTTTCAGTTTCCAACTGTTCACTTTCTCATCTATTGTGGACTTCCGGCTTGTTCTACATTTTTTTTGTTTGATAATCTCGACCTATTTGTTCACCATCATCATCATCATTGAGTGCCGTCTCCGCATCGAAGGTTAGCTACCATGGAGCGCCATTCCACTCTGTCTCTTGCTTTGATGGTGCAGATTGTATAATAGGTTGATTTGTCTATCTTTTGATGTTACTCATCCATGTTAGTCTTGGTCTAACTCTGCCACTTTTACCTTGTATTTTCCCTTCAAATATTACTTTTATTAGGCTGTTGTGTCTTTTAACATGCCCCAAAAATTTCATTTGTCTTGTTCTAATTGTATTTAGTAGTTCTCTTTTTATTTTCAGTTGTTTTAAAACTTCATCGTTTGTTTTCTCTTCTTTCAATCCAATTCTACCTATTCTTCTATATATCCACATTTCAAAGGCTTCAATTTTCTGTTCTGTTTTCTTGTCTAATGTCCATGTTTCTGCACCATACTGGAATATTGACCTCTCTTACAAATCAGTTATCAAAGATGGAGGAATATGTTAGACAATATCACTACTGTCCCAGTAACCTGAAAGTTCAAAGTGAAGTAATAAATTATGCAGCAATTTGTTATTCTCTTTTTTGCTTTCAACTGTGCCTAGTGTTGTTCTTTGTTCACTTTCAACTGTGCCTAGTGTTGTTCTTTGCTCACTTTCAACTGTGCCTAGTGTTGTTCTTTGTTCACTTTCAACTGTGCCTAATGTTGTTCTTTGTTCACTCTCAACTGTGCCTAGTGTTGTTCTTTGTTCACTTTCAACTGTGCCTAGTGTTGTTCTTTGTTCACTTTCAACTGTGCCTAGTGTTGTTCTTTGTTAATTTCAACTATGCCTAGTGTTGTTCTTTGTTCACTTTCAGCTGTACACAGTCATTAATTTGATGACTGCTGCAATGAAATTAGACTTTCCTGCATTGCTAATCATCTTGTCTTAGAATGAGATATGCTGCAGCTCTACCGATCTGCAATAAATGTGATATTTTAAATTATTTAATTATAAACATTTTTATTCTTATTTTATTTGTAGAGTAGGCATCCAAATGGTGACTTGGTTTGGTTTTACAAGGCAACATCACTGTCGTAAACAAAAATCATGAAGATACTGTAAAATCTATTTTTGACAATAGAAACAAGAGTTCTTAAATGTTATGCAGAGCCAGTCTTAACATATGGATGTGAATCATGGACAATGGGAAAACTGACAATAAAATCGCTGGAGTCTGTAGAAATTTAGTTTTACAGAATATCGAGAATACCATGGACAGCTAAGAAGAGTAATAAAAAAGTTATGAAAGATACCAAAGCAAAGAGAGTGCTAATTTTCAATATGAGAAAGAAACAATTATCATTTTTGGCCATGTAATGAGAGGAGAACAGCTGAAATATATTGTAACAACTGGGAAAATTGAGGGACAAAGAGATAGAGAGAAGCAATGAGAAAAGATACCAGACAGCTTAAGAGAATGGCTTGGCAGAAGGTGAACAACGAATTGATAAATAACGGCCGAGATTGAAAGTTGTGGAGAGACATGACCACCCATGCCAGCAGGCATGGCACTTGATGATGATCACTTCTGCCAAGACATTCCCATATATGTTCTACAGTTTTCTCTTCATCTAAAGTTGATCCATTAAGTGCCCATGCATTATGTTGCTAGTTTGTGACAAAGCCCCGATATCTGCGCCCTTAGGCCTGACACACCCATCTTTGCTGTGGGTAGATTTGCTTAATAATTTGTAAGTTGAACACAGGGAAGTGACCCTTTTTTAAATTTCCTTTCTTTAGTATCTAGCATATTGTCACCATGTAGTTAGATTTGTTTAATTATCCTTATATATATTTGTTGTTTGTTGTTCCAGCAGAAGGCCTACTTGGCTGAAATGTCCACTTTTGTTTTGTCCATTACCACGTAAAGCTGTCACCATACCACTTTTTTTCTTATTTTTTTTAGTATTGCTGTTAATAATTTGTACCCAGGCAGCAGCATTTGGCACTTCCCTTTTTGATTTCCAACTGCCAAGGTTTCTTTACACACATGACTTGGGGGGGGGGGGGGCCTCGGTAGTCTAGTTAGGAAAACCACTTGACTGGACTACCGACGTTCGGACAACCCGTGTTCGATTCCCGCTGGGAGCAGTATGAATTGTACTCGTGGTTGGAAAAAAAAAATACCCCCACGGTCGACCCAGCCGTTGGCAGAAATGGGTACCAGGGTATTACCCTGGGAAGGTGAGGAATGTCGCCTCGCATCTGAGTTTCGATGCTTGAGGCGACACTATATAGAAATCTCCAAACATTTCTGGATAGGCGGCTGAGCACATATAGGTGGAAACTCACGTGCTAAGACGCCGGTTCAAGTCTCGTACTTTACCTTTACACACATGACCTTCTGTTTCAGATAGGGTTAGACTCTCAATACCCAGAGACTGAGAGTGTGTCAAGCTATGAAGAAACCACAGATTCTGGAAACAATTCCAACTTCCAGTGGCTGGATTCAAACCCAGGATTTTCTTGCAAAAGGCCAATGATTTCTCTGTGAACCACCCACTACCTGACCAAATGGATAAGAAGAGTCCTCCACATTTGTTTTTTCTTTCACCAGCATTCACCACTGGCAAAGTTCACTTTCACCAGCATTCACCGCTGGCAAAGTTCACTTTCACCAGCATTCACAGCTGGCAAAGTTCACTTTCACCAGCATTCACAGCTGGCAAAGTTCACTCACCAGCATTCACCGCTGGCAAAGTTCACTTTCACCAGCATTCACCACTGGCAAAGTTCACTTTCACCAGCATTCACCGCTGGCAAAGTTCTTAGTCTAGGAACTGAACTTTGCATGTTAATCCATTTTTCCACAGGCAACTATGTCCACACAAATTCACTAAAATAGAATAATGGAAATGTACCAGTCAAATACCAGTGGATAAAGAGATACAGTGAAGACGATGGCACTGGATAGGACACACACTGCGGAAGCCAACTGAGAGTATTACACAACAGGCCCTTTTTTGGAATCCTCATGGGAAGAGACAAAGAGGAAGACCAAGGAATTCTTGGAGAAGACAGATAAAAGCAGAGATGAAGATGATGGAGAAGACATGAAATGATCTTAAAAGAATGGCAAGAAACAGAATGACTTGGAAAGTGTTTGTTGAAGACCTATGCTCTACAGGGAACTGAAAGGTAGAAGAAGAAGAAGAAAAACTATGTCCACAGGGGTCCCTCACTGCACAGGCAGATAACACTGATTTTGGAGGTACTCATATTTTTTTCCCATCAATGAGTAATTGTCTTTTCAAGCTGGACCATTCTGCTGAGACCATGGGTTGCAGCTGAGAGAATTCGTTAATAAAAATCTCAACTGGTACAACCGGGATTTGAACTCACAACCTCTCTGTCCCGAGACTAGCACCTTGCCTCGAGACTAACCAGTCCCACCCCTCTTCTCAAAATAATATGGGCATAGGCTTCGAATCACAGTAGGACCAAAAAATGTTTTTTATATTGGGAACGAGATATAAAAATGTGGCCTGAAGATCTGGTGATTCTACAGGGCATGTGACTCCCTGTTATCCAGCTCCATAGATGAAGGACTCAGAAAAAAATGACAAATAAACAACAGTAAAAAAACAAAGAACAATATATGGTCCGAAGCAGGATCGAACCCGTACTGTGTATGATTCCCTGAATTATCGCCTCGGATGTTTCCCTCTATAATAATATTCATTTATTATTATTTGTCTCCATAGATGAACCTTGGCAGACCTCACAAATGGAGTAAATGTCCTCCTTTTCTTCTTCCTTTCAACTCCCTGTGGAGCTTAGGTCTTCAACACTTTCCAAACCGTCTTGTTTGATGCCATTCTCTTCAGATCGTTACCATCCTCATTTCTGTTTCCACCTGTTGTCTCCATATGTATTTTGGCTTTCCCTTTTGTTTCCTAATAAATATCTTAATGATAGTTATTGTTTTTAATAAACCCTAAGTTTTAATTTTCACCTCTCCACTACCAGACTTTATAAAAAGAAGTACAATCCAGTATTGGGCCCAAAATAAATCAAATAATGTGTATTCTTTAGAGAGGCATATCTCTGGACCTACTCCATTTATATGTTTTATTTATGTATGTTTGTTGTAGCAAAATGGATGAGGGATTTGAATATGTGAACAGTTTGTATGTGTTATGATTTCTATTGTCCTTTTGAGCCGAAGACGGCACATAGGGCAGAACTACAATCTCAAAAACAGAAACCCCTGCGTGCCGAAGTGGCACATATTGCAGAGATTGTTATGATTTAGGGATATGTAAATGAGAAAATTGTTTCCCTCAATGAGATAGAGTTGCTTGCACAGAACAGAGACAAATGGCGAGATTTGATAAAAGATCTTTCTATCTATTGTCCTTTCGAGCCGAAGACGGCACATAGGGCAGAACCACAATCTCAAAAACAGAAACCTTGCGTGCCAAAATGGCACATATTGCAGAGATCATTGCTTCTAAAATATATGGTTCTGTTTCTATAACAATACTTTTTACAATGATAGCTTGTCAAGCCATCGATCAACCTCCTTAGTCGTCTCTTATGACATGCTTGGAAGGACACAGTGTCACTATTCTTTACTCATAATGAGGCCCCGGTAACACACGGGAAAAAAGATCTTTACAAGGATTGAAAACTGCTAGAATAAAAATTTAGATAAGAGAAAGAGTATCTGGGTCTATGCCCTATGGGCCGGCCACAGCTTAAAAGGTCAATTGATATAAATGAAAAAAGTTTGGTTTCTTTTTCATAGAAAAAATTCATTGGTAATCTTTGGATATTTTTGTCTGTTTATATTTTAATAATGTATAAAAACAGTCACAGGAAAAGAAAAATATAACAAAGATTAAATATATTTAATATATATCCTGTGTGTTACCGGGGCCTCATTATGAGGGAAGTAAAGAATAGTGACACTGTGACCTTCCAGGCATGTCGTAAGAGGCGACTAAGGAGGTTGATCGATAGCTTGACAAGCTGTCATTGTAAAAAGTATTGTTATAGAAACAGCACCATATATTTTAGAGCAGTGATCTCTGCAATATGTGCCACTTTGGCATGCAAGGTTTCTGGTTTTGAGATTGTGGTTCTGCCCTATGTGCCGTCTTCGGCTCGAAAGGACAATAGATAGATAGAAATATATTTAGTTATTTATTATCTATCTTATTTAGTCTTTTATTGGTTACATTTATTCCAATTAGTTCAGTTCTATACAGTTCAAGCAAGGTACAAAAATGACACCTGACTCCATTGTTGAGAAAATGCAGGTCAACCCATCAAAATCACTAGTTACTTCATGTTCCCTGAATACAGCGGAAAAAACTCAAAAAAAAATAAAACTGATAAAAGGGAAATAATCAAGAAAAGTCATGTCAATACTTATTGGTTACATCCATTAATAAATGAACGATAATTTTCTAAATTGACGAGTGTACTAGACTGAAGGTACACCATTAGAATTTTTGATGGACGAGTATACTCAACGTTGGGAGGGAAGTTAATGTATTTATTACAAATGTCACTATGTTCTCTGTTATATGTTCATGACAGAACTCTTCAGTGTTTGTTTCATAAATAGCTAAAAATGTGTCATTTTAAAATGTTTTTTTAATCACCTGTTTAAAAATGTATGAAATTTAATTAAAAAATTAATTGCTGAATATAAAATGTGATTGAAAAGCTCTCAGTAAATTTGTAGATGTTTTGTGAAACTTTGTTTAGTGTTCTTGTTATAGTTAGTGTTATCTGGTAGTGTGTTCATTTGCTGGCCATGTCAGATACCATTACTAAAGCCAGGAAAAGATGGTTCAATGACATCCAGCTATAGACCAATCAGCCTTACAAGCTGTTTGTGTAAAACAATGGAACGTATAATCAATCTCAGACTGCAGTGGTACCTGGAAAGTGAAAATCTCCTTGTCCCACAACAAGCAGGCTTTAGACAGTGTTACTCTACCGAAGATCAGGCAACCTATCTTTCCCAGGAAATTGAGGATGCGTTTCAAGAAAAGAAACTGGTACTAGCAGCATGGATAGACCTAAAGAAAGCATTTGATAAGGTATGGAAGGAAGGGCTTTTGAAGAAACTGAGAAATTATGGAGTAAATGGCAGGATGTACAAATGGGTCAAAGCATACCTGCATAACAGGAGAGCCAGAGTGCAACTGGATGGTCTTAAGAGTAAGAAGGTCTTACTGCGCCAGGGCGTTCCACAGGGAGGGGTACTATCTCCAACACTTTTTCTGATCTACATCAATGACCTAGTTACTGAACTACCACATGGTATCAAAGTGGCAATGTATGCAGATGACTTGGTAATGTGGTGCACAGAGGAGTATGCAACAGTGGCCTCCAAATTGTTACAAAGAGCTATGAATGCACTGAATTCATGGACAAATAGATGGTGTATCAGCATCAATACAGACAAATGCAGTACTACACTTTTCACTCTTTCCCCAAAACAAAAAGCAGGAGCCATCTATATAAACAATGAGCCTGTGAAAGAAGACATACAGGCTACGTATCTCGGAGTTACATTTGATAACAAACTATCTTGGAAACAGCAGATAAATAAGGCAACCCAAAAAGCAAGGAGAAAATTGGCTATTCTAAGAAAGCTGTGTGGAACTACGTGGGGTGCGAGTGGGAAAATACTCAGTAAAGTTTACCAACAGAGTATACGCCCACATTTAGAATATGGATCATCTGCATGGTGTTCAGCATCAAATACCACACTTCAAGAACTGGATAAAGTACAAAACCAGGCACTTAGGGTCATCACAGGAGCAATGAAATCAACACCAATATTAGAGATGGAGAAATTGTGGAGGATACCAGCACTGAGAGAACGGAGGGACACAAAGGTGCTGATACAGGCAGAAAAATTTGCTTGCATGCCGAGACATCCAATGAAGGACCGATTCCAAAATCTTGCATTGGGACGACTTAAGAGAAGCAGTTTTATCCACCAAGCCAAGCGTATTAGTAGACAAACACCAGACATGCCAAGAGCTGTTAACCCCTACTGCCCATACCAGAACAGACTCCCTGGACAGAGGAATCTGGATTATCAGTTCAAATACGGACAGAAGTGAAAGGAATAGTTGATAAAGAGGAACAGAATAGTCTACAGCGAAAAACAATAACTCTCAGTTTCCTGGATGAAGAATACCCACAAGACCTATGGATTCGTGTGTATACAGATGGATCAGCACAGAATGCAGTAAAAAATGGGGGAGCAGGTGCATATATAGAATACCCAAATAACACTAGGGATATGAATAAAATAGCAACAGGGAAATATTGTCACAATTATGATGCAGAAATACAAGCAATAAAGTTAGCAATAGAAAAACTGCTGAACATTAATCTTAGCCCGCAGCCTGTAGTGTTTTTGACAGATGCAAGATCAGTACTCCAGGCACTACAATCCAGAAAATTACCACATCTGCAGACCTTATTGACTGAACTCTGCAAGCACCACAGGGTTGCCCTGCAGTGGATCCCATCTCACTGTGGAATACCAGGAAATGAGAAAGCAGATCAGTTGGCAAAGGAAGGTTCAACAGGCACACAACTAGATACACCTGTTACATACCATCATAAGAAACAGATAATCAAATCAATCAGAGGACCACAAGCCCAAATCAGGATGCCTTTTATAATATGAATAGATATGAACAAGTTATCATTATACGTCTCAGAACAGGACACAATCGACTCCATAGTCACATGTATACAAAATTCAAGATCGGCACCTCAACTACTTGTACATGTGGACAGGCGCCCCAGACTGCTGAACACATACTTCAAGACTGCACTGAATATAGTAGACTGAGGAAAATCCATTGGCCCATAGATACAACACTACAGACAAAACTATATGGGCCACTGCAAGAATTACAAAAGACAGTAACATTTATACAGGAAACGACATTGCAGATATAGACAATGCTTCAGGCGAACGAAAGATAGATAGATAGATATTTTAATAATGTATAAAAACAGTCACAGGAAAAGAAAAATATAACAAAGATTAAATATATTTAATATATATCCTGTGTGTTACCGGGGCCTCATTATGAGGGAAGTAAAGAATAGTGACACTGTGACCTTCCAGGCATGTCGTAAGAGGCGACTAAGGAGGTTGATCGATAGCTTGACAAGCTGTCATTGTAAAAAGTATTGTTATAGAAACAGCACCATATATTTTAGAGCAGTGATCTCTGCAATATGTGCCACTTTGGCATGCAAGGTTTCTGGTTTTGAGATTGTGGTTCTGCCCTATGTGCCGTCTTCGGCTCGAAAGGACAATAGATAGATAGAAATATATTTAGTTATTTATTATCTATCTTATTTAGTCTTTTATTGGTTACATTTATTCCAATTAGTTCAGTTCTATACAGTTCAAGCAAGGTACAAAAATGACACCTGACTCCATTGTTGAGAAAATGCAGGTCAACCCATCAAAATCACTAGTTACTTCATGTTCCCTGAATACAGCGGAAAAAACTCAAAAAAAAATAAAACTGATAAAAGGGAAATAATCAAGAAAAGTCATGTCAATACTTATTGGTTACATCCATTAATAAATGAACGATAATTTTCTAAATTGACGAGTGTACTAGACTGAAGGTACACCATTAGAATTTTTGATGGACGAGTATACTCAACGTTGGGAGGGAAGTTAATGTATTTATTACAAATGTCACTATGTTCTCTGTTATATGTTCATGACAGAACTCTTCAGTGTTTGTTTCATAAATAGCTAAAAATGTGTCATTTTAAAATGTTTTTTTAATCACCTGTTTAAAAATGTATGAAATTTAATTAAAAAATTAATTGCTGAATATAAAATGTGATTGAAAAGCTCTCAGTAAATTTGTAGATGTTTTGTGAAACTTTGTTTAGTGTTCTTGTTATAGTTAGTGTTATCTGGTAGTGTGTTCATTTGCTGGTCATGTCAGGTGCCATGCCACACTATGACTGAGTGGATATTTTTTTTTTCTCCCGTTTGCCAGCTTTCATCTCTGACAAAGTCCCTAGAGACTAGGAACTGAATTTTACGTGTTAATCCATTTTTCCTTGGCAGCCGTGCACAGGGGTCCCTCGCCGTACAGGCGGATAACTCCGACTTTGGAGGTACTCATATATTTTCCATCGATGAGTAACTGACGTTTCAAGCCGGGCCTCGCTGCTAAGATCAGGAGTGGTTTCCGCAGAGAGAAATCATAAATAAAAATCCCAACTGGTATAGCCGGGATTTGAACCCACAACCTCTCTATCTTGAGGCTGGCCTCTTGCCTCGAGACTAACCTGTCTCACTGAGTGGATATGATATCATTTGTGAGAATTGATAATACATTTGATTAGAATATTCTCCTTCCCATTGTTCCCTCCCCTTCTCCTGTTTTGGCCTCTTACACCCAGACAGGATTTCCTCATCTATATTGGGGTCTACACTACATATTTGTAGGTACATAGGCACCCATCTACAGGAGAAGTGATTCCCCTTTACTAACTTATATTTATAATCCTTGACTTTGGTTCTGTTTCAAGGCAGAACTACTAAATACAATTAAGACAAGACAAATGAAATTTTTGGGGCATACATCAGCCATCATAGGCTGATTTGTCCATCTTTTGATGTTACTCGTCCATGTTAGTCTTGGTCTGCCTCTGCCTCTTTTACCTTGTATTTTCCTCTCCAGGATTACTTTTCGTAAGCTGTTGTGTCTTTTAACATGGCCCAAAAATAGCATTTGTCTTGTTTGAATTGTGTTTAGTAGTTCTCTTTTCATTTTTAGTTGTTTAAGACTTCATCATTTGTTTTCTTATCCTTCCATCCATTTCTACCTATAAGTCCTACATTAATTTAACAATATTCTGTAGCCTACATATTTGTATATATTATCATTTGTTATTCTCTGAATATGTAGTACATCTGCCTTTAATTGTATCATCTCATTTCTTATCCTTCATATCTTTCTTTGACTGACTTGTCTTGCTCATTCTAGATGTAGTAGAGTTTATCTTTATTTCATTGTCCGTTTGTGTTCTCATTTTCTGTTGAATGTCGCATGCAGGCCGAAACGTCAGGCTGTGAGGAATATGGTGTTAGTGCTCCCAATATAATACGGGATGTTATGGGACTCTTAAAGCTGCACAAACTACAGTATGAAAATTAATACAGCAAAAACAGAGGCTATAAGAATAAACAAATTAAGACACCCATTAAACATCAAGATCAAAGATAAAGAAATAAAACAAGTAGAGGAATTCAAGTATTTAGGCACAATGTTCACAGAAGATGGAAAACTAGACAGAGAAATTGACATGAGAATACAAAAAGCAAATGCTGTCACATACCAGCTTTCACCATTGCTAAGACATCCAAACATTTCTATGCCAGCTAAACAACAAATGATAAATAGCATTTTCATACCAACTTTGTGCTATGAAAGTCAAACATGGACCCTTTCTAAATCACATTTAAGAAAGATCAATACATGTGAGATGCGATGCTTGAGAAAAGTAACAAACAACACAAGAAGAGATAGAATACCAAATGAAACCATAAGAAAATAGGAACAAAACCCTGCCAAGAATATATAGAACAACAACAACTTAAATGGTTGGGCCACCTGGTCAGAATGAATCCTTATCAATCATCATCAAGGGCGTTCTTCTCGAGAATGCATGGGAAAAGACCAAGAGGAAGACCCAGAAGAAGATGGATAGATGCAGTGACAGAGACATGTAACAACAAAGGAAAGTCACTAATTCAGACGGTTCGAGCAGCTCAAGAACGACAAATGATATAAACCACGACACCTTTTAGGTATCAGTGAAAAGAGAAAAGAAGAAGAAGAAGAGATGGGACTCTTTTGTGTGTGTGTGTGAATCAGGGGGATGTAAATTTGTTGCTGACTTCATCATCAGGTGCCATGTCGTCAGACATATGCGATCATCGCTCTCCACATCACTCAGTTCTTCATACATGTCATTATTTCACTCGGTGATCTTTTATTAACATGGACATTAGACAAGAAAACAGAACAGAGAATTGAAGCCTTTGAAATGTGGATATATAGAAGAATAGGTAGAATTGGATGGAAGGAAAAGAAAACAAACGACGAAGTCTTAAAACAACTAGAAATGAAAAGAGAACGGCTAAACACAATTCAAACAGGACAAATGCGATTTTTGAGCATGTTAAAAGACACAACAGCATACTAAAAGTAATCCTGGAGGGGAAAATACAAGGTAAAAGAGGCAGACCAAGACTAACATGGGCGAGTAACATCAAAAGATGGACAAACCAGCCTATGGCAATCTGCGTCATCAAAGCAAGAGACAGAGCGGAATGGCGTTCCATGGTAGCCAACCTTCGTTGTGAAGATGGCACTCGATGATGATGGTCTTTTATTATGCCACTTGGATAAGCTGTTCAATTTTTTCTCTTGGTTTTCATCTACTCGTCTTTCCATTCATTCTGCCTGTTGTTATAGTATTCTCAATGCCTGCTTTTCGCACCACATGTCAAATAAATGTAGATTGCTTTTTTCTTATAATTTGGTTGATATTTCTGGTTTCTCCAGCTCTCCCTGGTATGGTTTCCTTCTATTTTTTGTGAAATAAAAATCACAGTGTGTACACAATATAACAATAGCACTGATCTTGTCACAGTCATTTATCGTCAATATTTTTTTCTTTCTCTTCTTTCCTTCCTCAGCTGCCATTCAGCGTCGAGGGAAGATATAATTTGCTGTCTTTTGCTCTTCTGTTCGCCTCTGCTGCTGTTATGTTTCCTAGTGTTTCTAATATTCCATCAATCCATCTTTTTCATGGTTTGCCCTTGGGTCTGGTGTTCTCGCAACATTTATTGAAGGCTCGTTGTACTGTGTTTTGATCACTCTGCTTTGCCACATGGCCAAACCATTTTATCTGTTGTCTCTTTATATATTCTTTGGCGGGGCTATTCCTATCTTTTTTTCTCAGTTTTTCATTTCTGATCTTGTCTCTCAGGCTTGTTTCATGTCATTCGTCTAACACATTTAATCTCAGTTGAGGTTATTTTACTTATTGTTCTTGCATTTTAGTTGCTTGAACATATAGCCATCCTGTCTGCCCGTCCGTCCGTCCGTCCGTCTGTCTGTCTGTCTAATCTACTGATTGATCTTTCAAGCCGTAGCCGGCCCATAGGGCATATACCCAGATACTCTTTCTCTTATCTAAATTTTTATTCTAGCAGTTTTCAATCCTTGTAAAGATCTTTTATCAAATCTCGCCATTTGTCTCCGTTCTGAGCAAGCAACTCTTATCTCACTGAGGGAGCCGACTCCTGCTACTCTTGCCTCTCTGATCAGTGTTCTTCTTAGTGTCTCTCCGAGTCGGCCTCTTTTCCTCTTACCTGTTGTTTCCTACATGAAGGCTTGCTTTGTTATTCGGTTATTATCCATCCCGATCACACATTCTATATCGGGTCTACGTTTCATTAACAAAATACAGACATTAGAGAAATATAACTACATATTGTAGTTAGCTTTTGTTTTAACAGAGTACTCTCCCCTAGACGCAGCCACTAAAAGGTTACAGAGCTAATTTCCATACTATAGTCCGTTCAGAAATTCATAATCACACCTGAATTAGCTTTGCGTGATAACCGCTTGTTATTTTAGTTTCAAAATTTGCATGCAATCTTAGAATATTGATGACGCAAAGATTTTGGTATTTTTTATTGCACAAACACAACAGATTTTGCACATCAGCGAATTCCTTTGATCTTTTATGACGATATCACACAAGTTGATTCAAATTTTAGAGTTTACAGTAATCGTGTTAAATTTTCCAGTATACTGGAATTCTTGTCAGAGGCGTATCTACATAGTCCTTAATTGTGGGTGTTGTTCGTTATGTGTATTTGCAAACATGAATTCAATTGGTTACAATTGCTGATATAGTAAAAAAGTAACCTTTTGCATAGTTATAAATTTGCATTTCAAACTCATTGTAATTTAGATATAAATGTTGGTATTTAAAGTCAACAAATTGTCTACTGAGTCTTCACAAAATTAATAAAAGTACGCCTTCCCTTCGGTAATTAATGCCCAGTTCGTGGTGCGTCATGTCGTTCAATAACAATTCAGTTTTGTGCACGGGATTTTCCTGAAGTTAGTGTTTCTGCAATAGCCAAACTATTTTACGTCAACGACCGCACCAAATTAATGTATATATCCTAAAATGGTGTCAAATTCGAACAGGGTGAATTTAATATAGCCTAAAGAAGGAAACTTTTAAACTAGATCAAATTTCTCAGAGCAAAAATATTTCTATAACGTCATCAATATTCTAAGATTGCATGCAAATTTTGAAACCAAAATAACAAGCGGTTATGACGCAAAACTAATTCCGGTGTGATTATGAATTTCTGAACGGACTATAGAAAGAAAGATTCATCATTTTTTGGCCATGTAATGAGAATAGAACTTCTTTCTTCTTTTCTCTTTTCACTGATACCTAAAAGGTTTCGTGATTATATCATTTGTCGTTCTTGAGCTGCTCGAAATGTCTGAATTAGTGATTTTCATTTGTTGTTACATGTCCCTGTCACTGCATCTATCCATCTTCTTCTTTGCTCTTTCTCACTGATACCGAAAAGGTGTCGTGGTTTATATCATTTGTCGTTCTTGAGCTGCTCGAACTGTCTGAATTAGTGATTTTCATTTGTTGTTACATGTCCCTGTCACTGCATCTATCCATCTTCTTCTTTTCTCTTTCTCACTGATACCGAAAAGGTGTCGTGGTTTATATCATTTGTCGTTCTTGAGCTGCTCGAACTGTCTGAATTAGTGATTTTCATTTGTTGTTACATGTCCCTGTCACTGCATCTATCCATCTTCTTCTTTTCTCTTTTCACTGATACCTAAAAGGTGTCGTGGTTTATATCATTTGTCGTTCCTGAGCTGCTCGAACTGTCTGAATTAGTGATTTTCCTTTGTTGTTACATGTCTCTGTCACTGCATCTATCCATCTTCTTCTTTTCTCTTTTCACTGATACCTAAAAGGTGTCGTGGTTTATATCATTTGTCGTTCCTGAGCTGCTCGAACTGTCTGAATTAGTGATTTTCATTTGTTGTTACATGTCTATGCCACTGCATCTATCCATCTTCTTCTTTTCTCTTTTCACTGATACCTAAAAGGTGTCGTGGTTTATATCATTTGTCGTTCCTGAGCTGCTCGAACTGTCTGAATTAGTGATTTTCCTTTGTTGTTACATGTCTCTGTCACTGCATCTATCCATCTTCTTCTTTTCACTGATACCTAAAAGGTGTCGTGGTTTATATCATTTGTCGTTCCTGAGCTGCTCGAACTGTCTGAATTAGTGATTTTCCATTGTTGTTACATGTCTCTGTCACTGCATCTATCCATCTTCTTCTTTTCACTGATACCTAAAAGGTGTCGTGGTTTATATCATTTGTCGTTCCTGAGCTGCTCGAACTGTCTGAATTAGTGATTTTCCTTTGTTGTTACATGTCTGTGTCACTGCATCTATCCATCTTCTTCTTTTCACTGATACCTAAAAGGTGTCGTGGTTTATATCATTTGTCGTTCCTGAGCTGCTCGAACTGTCTGAATTAGTGATTTTCCTTTGTTGTTACATGTCTGTGTCACTGCATCTATCCATCTTCTTCTTTTCACTGATACCTAAAAGGTGTCGTGGTTTATATCATTTGTCGTTCCTGAGCTGCTCGAACTGTCTGAATTAGTGATTTTCCATTGTTGTTACATGTCTCTGTCACTGCATCTATCCATCTTCTTCTGGGTCTTCCTCTTGGTCTTTTTCCATGCATTCTTGAGAAGAACGCCCTTGATGGTGATTGGTGAGGATTCATTCTGAGCAGGTGGCCAAACCATTTAAGTTGTTGTTCTTGGCAGGGTTTTGTTCCTACCATTTTTCTTATGGTTTCATTTGGTATTCTATCTCTAGACAGTTAGTCTAAACACTTAAGTCTAAACACTTAAAAACACTTGGGGACCTCGGTAGCCTAGTTGGAGAAACCACCCAACTGGCTACCGGACAATCTGAGTTCGAATCCCACTGGAAGCAGGGTCAAATGTACTCGTGGTTGAAAAAAAAAAAAAACGTACCCCTGCGGTCGACTCAGCCGCTTGCAGAAATGGGCACCAGGGCTCATGCACTGGGAAGGTGAGGAATGGCGCCTCGCTCTTGAGTTACGATGCTTGAGGTGACACTAGACAGGAGTCTCCGATCAGGCCTGGTTAGACGGCCGATCACATATGGTATAAAACTGCGTACTAAGATGCAGATTCAAGTCTCGTACCTATAAACACTAAAAAAAAAAGATAAAAAGATAAAAAAAAGGAGGGGGAAGGGCATCAACTACCCCAGGCTGGCCGGGTGGGCTAGAGATCATCATCATCAAGTACCGTGCCTGCTGGCGTAGGTGATCATGCCTGTCCACAATTTTCGATCTCGACAGTTATTTATCATTTCTGTTGTTGACTTTCTGCCAAGCCATCCTCTTAAGCTGTCTGGTATCTTTTCTCTTTGCTTCCTCTTTCTCTTCGTCCCTCAATTTTCCCAGTTGTTACAATATATTCCAGCTGTTCCCATCTCATTACATGACCAAAAAATGATAATTGTTTCTTCCTAGTACTGTAAATTAGGAATAATAGAACAAAGAAGTATGTGTTAGCACTCGGAAAAATTGACAGACAAACAACAATAGAAAAAAACGAAGAACAATATATGGTCCGAAGTGGGATCGAACCCGTACTCAGTGGCACCGCGCCTTGCCACGAGAAGCCGAACGCTTGGTACACTGCCACGCAGCCAACTAAAAAATTGGCTATTGCAGTAGTGTCTTCCACGAAAGGCGATCTCAATGACTATAGCATAGGGTAACGATCACAGACCGGAAATAAATTGTATATTTGTACTTTCCTATTAATGCAAGTATCTCCCAGTAGGGCTGAATACTTGTGTTGTAGACAAACATTTATTGGACGTCCAATAAATGTTTGTCTACAACACAAGTATTCAGCCCTACTGGGAGATACTTGCATTAATAGGAAAGTACAAATATACAATTTATTTCCGGTCTGTGATCGTTACCCTATGCTATAGTCATTGAGATCGCCTTTCGTGGAAGACACTACTGCAATAGCCAATTTTTTAGTTGGCTGCGTGGCAGTGTACCAAGCGTTCGGCTTCTCGTGGCAAGGCGCGGTGCCACTGAGTACGGGTTCGATCCCACTTCGGACCATATATTGTTCTTCGTTTTTTTCTATTGTTGTTTGTCTGTCAATTTTTCCGAGTGCTAACACATACTTCTTTGTTCTATTATTCCCTATTATCGCCTCGGAAGTTCCCCATATAATAATATTTATGTATTATTATTTGTACTGTAAATTAGCTCTCTTTTTGCTTTGACCTCTTTCAGAACATTTTCATTACTCTTCTTAGCTGTCTATGGTATTCTCAACATTCTTCTGTAAAACATTTCTACAGACTCCAGTGACCAGAGATAAGACGGGGGAATTTTGTAAAAGATAACATCCGTGGTTTCTTCCTGGCTTTACCCTCCCCTAATCTATGGGAAGTGAGATCCAATGTCTAGCCCTCTCTGGGTAGTGAGATCCAATGTCTAGCCCTCTCTGGGTAGTGAGATCCGATGTCTAGCCCTCTCTGGGTAGTGAGATCCGATGTCTAGCCCTCTCTGGGAAGTGAGATCCAATGTCTAGCCTTCTCTGGGAAATGAAATCCAATGTCTAGCCCTCTCTGGGTAGTGAATTCTAATGTCTAGCCCTCTCTGGGTAGTGAGATCCGATGTCTAGCCCTCTCTGGGAAGTGAGATCCAATGTCTAGCCCTCTCTGGGAAATGAAATCCAATGTCTAGCCCTCTCTGGGTAGTGAGATCCAATGTCTAGCACTCTCTGGGTAGTGAGACCCAAGGTCTAGCCCTCTCTGGGATGTGAGATCCAATGTCTAGCCCTCTCTTGGAAGTGAGATCCAATGTCTAGCCCTCTCTTGGAAGTGAGATCCAATGTCTAGCCCTCTCTGGGATGTGAGATCCAATGTCTAGCCCTCTCTGGGAAGTGAGATCCAATGTCTAGCCCTCTCTTGGAAGTGAGATCCAATGTCTAGCCCTCTCTGGATGTGAGATCCAATGTCTAGCCCTCTCTGGGATGTGAGATACAATGTCTAGCCCTCTCTTGGAAGTGAGATCCAATGTCTAGCCCTCTCTTGGAAGTGAGATCCAATGTCTAGCCCTCTCTTGGAAGTGAGATCCAATGTCTAGCCCTCTCTGGGAAGTGAGATCCAATGTCTAGCCCTCTCTGGGAAGTGAGATCCAATGTCTAGCCCTCTCTGGGAAGTGAGATCCAATGTCTAGCCCTCTCTGGGAAGTGAGATCCAAAGTCTAGCCCTCTCTTGGAAGTGAGATCCAATGTCTAGCCCTCTCTGGGAAGTGAGATCCAATGTCTAGCCCTCTCTGGGAAGTGAGATCCAATGTCTAGCCCTCTCTGGGAAGTGAGATCCAATGTCTAGCCCTCTCTGGGAAGTGAGATCCAATGTCTATCCCTCTCTGGGAAGTGAGATCCAATGTCTAGCCCTCTCTGGAAGTGAGATCCAATGTCTAGCCCTCTCTGGGAAGTGAGATCCAATGTCTAGCCCTCTCTGGGAAGTGAGATCCAATGTCTAGCCCTCTCTGGGAAGTGAGATCCAATGTCTATCCCTCTCTGGGAAGTGAGATCCAATGTCTAGCCCTCTCTTGGAAGTGAGATCCAATGTCTAGCCCTCTCTGGGATGTGAGATCCAATGTCTAGCCCTCTCTGGGAAGTGAGATCCAATGTCTAGCCCTCTCTTGGAAGTGAGATCCAATGTCTAGCCCTCTCTTGGAAGTGAGATCCAATGTCTAGCCCTCTCTGGGAAGTGAGATCCAATGTCTAGCCCTCTCTGGGAAGTGAGATCCAATGTCTAACCCTCTCTGGGAAGTGAGATCCAATGTCTAGCCCTCTCTGGGAAGTGAGATCCAATGTCTAGCCCTCTCTGGGAAGTGAGATCCAATGTCTAGCCCTCTCTGGGAAGTGAGATCCAATGTCTAGCCCTCTCTGGGAAGTGAGATCCAATGTCTAGCCCTCTCTGGGAAGTGAGATCCAATTTCTAGCCCTCTCTGGGAAGTGAGATCCAATGTCTAGCCCTCTCTGGGAAGTGAGATCCAATGTCTAGCCCTCTCTGGGAAGTGAGATCCAATGTCTAGCCCTCTCTGGGAAGTGAGATCCAATGTCTAGCCCTCTCTGGGAAGTGAGATCCAATGTCTAGCCCTCTCTGGGAAGTGAGATCCGATGTCTAGCCCTCTCTGGGAAGTGAGATCCAATGTCTAGCCCTCTCTTGGAAGTGAGATCCAATGTCTAGCCCTCTCTGGGAAGTGAGATCCGATGTCTAGCCCTCTCTGGGAAGTGAGATCCAATGTCTAGCCCTCTCTTGGAAGTGAGATCCAATGTCTAGCCCTCTCTGGAAGTGAGATCCAATGTCTAGCCCTCTCTGGGAAGTGAGATCCAATGTCTAGCCCTCTCTGGGAAGTGAGATCCAATGTCTAGCCCTCTCTGGGAAGTGAGATCCAATGTCTAGCCCTCTCTGGGAAGTGAGATCCAATGTCTAGCCCTCTCTGGGAAGTGAGATCCAATGTCTAGCCCTCTCTGGGTAGTGAGATCCAATGTCTAGCCTCTCTGGGAAGTGAGATCCAATGTCTAGCCCTCTCTGGGAAGTGAGATCCAATGTCTAGCCCTCTCTGGGAAGTGAGATCCAATGTCTAGCCCTCTCTGGGAAGTGAGATCCAATGTCTAGCCCTCTCTGGGAAGTGAGATCCAATGTCTAGCCCTCTCTGGGAAGTGAGATCCAATGTCTAGCCCTCTCTGGGAAGTGAGATCCAATGTCTAGCCCTCTCTGGGAAGTGAGATCCAATGTCTAGCCCTCTCTGGGAAGTGAGATCCAATGTCTAGCCCTCTCTGGGTAGTTGTTGTTGCGTTCGCCAGCTTTTACCTCTGACGAAGACCCTAGAGACTAGGAACTGAATTTTACGTGTTAATCCATTTTTCCCTGGCAGCCGTGTGCACAGGGTCTCTCGCCGCACAGGCAGATAACTCCGACTTCGGAGGTACTCAAGTTTTTTCCGTCGATGACTAACTGACGTTTCAAGCCGGGCCTCGCTGCTGAGAAATCATAAATAAAAATCCCAACTGGTGTAGCCGAGATTTGAACCCACAACCTCTCTGTCCCGAGGCCGGCATCTTGCCTCGAGACCAACCAGTCCCCCATGGACTTAGAATACGAGGAAACTGCAACAAGGAACATTTTTCATGCATAGCCTGCAATGGTTCCTGCCGCCTATCCACCAGAAGTTCACGTCCTTCCGAAAGTGATGATCGCCATATTTCTTTAAAAATGTATAGCGCTTGATGATGTTAGACCATCGTTGTTGACTCCAATTTCGAACATATAAACACACAGTTAGTCGTCAGATTATCCCCGTCGCACATCAAACAACAGAACGTAAAATTAGCGTACGGTCGGTCTAGGGATTTACGATGAGCCATTACGATGACGTAGCACACATAATAATGTCGGACGCCCTGCAATGACGCGCACTTTAGAATCCTGATTAGTCTAGTGAATGGAGCCTACGACGAACAGAACACGGTGCGGATTCCCTAAAGAGATAAAACTGTGGCTGACGAAGCATTTCGCATTAATAAATAACATGGAAATAACTTGCGTCAAGCAAATCCAACAACGGTCATGAACAGCACCAATGTGACGTAAAGCGCAGAACAAGCCTAGACGATGGAAGGTCGCATTCACAACACTTGATTTGTCGAAAATGGAATATTGCCGACGTTTGACTTGTTTTATCAGCGCAGATATAATAAGTAGATCATCATTTTGACTTTAACGCATAGGAGTGCAATGGAGAACCGAAATTAATCAGACATCGAATGCACTTTCTGCATCGATCGAGAGAACGCGGACTAGATCCGCCATCTTAGAAACGAAAGTCCCCTGTGGGAAGTGAGATCCAATGTCTAGCCCTCTCGGATAATAGCAAAATATAGGAGGTCCCATGTGCACTTGCACACGTTAAAAAACCTGGCAGCTAATTAAGCAGGCCAAAAGTTCCTGCTGCCTGTGCAAACAAGGTTTGTGAATGAAATCTACCCATGCCAAAGACATAAGTGGGGGCCGAAAGTTGCAGATATCGCAACGTTTCTATAAACTCGCGAGACGGCGCAACCACTTCCACTTAAATGGTGGCCGCTAAACAGAACCATCTCAATCTGGTCTGTTTGTTGTTAGGCTCACGTACACTGCACACTAGACGACTAGAAAGGTGCCCCGAAGAGAATCCTGGTCCACATGCACGAACTCCGTAGCACGAGTCTCCACTGTGTGGGTAGGTTTTTTTTTTTTCTTTTTGGTAGTTTTGCCAATTCTACTCATTCTTCTATAAATCCACATTTCAAAGGCTTCAATTTTCTGTTCTGTTTTCTTGTCTAATGTCCATGTTTCTGCACCATACAGGAATATTGACCTCTCTGTTACAAATCAGTTATCAAAGATAGAGAAATATGGTAGACAATATCACTGCTGTCCCAGTAACCTGAAAGTTCAAAATGAAGTAATAAATTATGCAGCAATTTGTTGTTCTCTTTATTTGCTTTCAACTGTGCCTAGTGCTGTTCTTTGTTCACTTTCAACTGTGCCTAGTGTTGTTCTTTGTTCACTTTCAACTGTGCCTAGTGTTGTTCTTTGTTCACTTTAAACTGTGCCTAGTGTTGTTCTTTGTTCACTTTCAACTGTGCCTAGTGTTGTTCTTTGTTCACTTTCAACTGTGCCTAGTGTTGTTCTTTGTTCACTTTCAACTGTGCCTAATGTTGTTCTTTGTTCACTTTCAACTGTGCCTAGTGTTGTTCTTTGTTCACTTTCAGCTGTACACATTCATTAATTTGATGCCTGCTACAATGAAGTCAGACTTTCCTGCAGTGCTAATGTGCAACGGAAGCAGTCGTATGTTTAGGACCCACTCTTTTTCGATTTTAGCAGCCAATGGATCTTTAACGTGCGCGAGTGCACACGGACATCCTGTTTATTGCCGTTATCCGATAGGGACAGACATCGGATTTAACTACCCGAGAGATCAGAGGAGGGTGGCGACATAAAGAGACCACGGATATTATTTTTCCTATTTTGTTTTCTAAATCACTACTAACTCTGGGGGTAGGGAGCCGCGACAGCTCAGTGGTTAGTGAACTGGACTACAAAGGACAAGAGGTAGGGTTCGATCCCAACCGACGGCTTCCGGGTTCACCCAGCCTTTAATAGGTACCGGATTATTTTCTGGGAAAATGAAGCAGCACGGGCGTAAACCGACCACATTACCCTAACAATCATGTGCCGAAGTTCTGTAAAATTTATGGTCACTAACACCATATTCTCTATACGCCACTTGGTGTGAAGGGGGCACTTTACTTTTTTTTTTTTTCAACTATCCCTTTGGGGCTTTGAACTCGGGTCATTCCTGTCATGAGGCAGGCATCGATCTTCTAGACCACCCAGCCCATCCTAATTATTTAGTAGCTTTGAACAGAAACTGAATTTTTTTTCCCTCACAATCATTGAATACTGTAAATGCTGGTGCAGGTGAATCATTTCAGGGGAAGAGGTATGTTTACAGCATTCGGAAGGAAAAATTACAAATAATCAACAACAAAAGGGAAAAAGTCACAAATAATCAACAACAGAAGGGAAAAAAAGTCACAAATAATCAACAACAGAAGGGAAAATAAGTCACAAATAATCAACAGAAGGGAAAATAAGTCACAAATAATCAACAACAGAAGGAAAAAACAAACAAACAATAGACAGCACAAGCAGGATCAAATCCGCAACACAGCGCCTAGCCACGAGAACCAAACGCTAGAGCACACTGCCAACTAAGCTACCAAATAAAAAGCAACTATCATTGGCTATCATGTTGTATATCTCTTCCCCTGAAATGCTTCGCCGATCAATCGCCTCGGACGTTTCCCTCTAAAAAAAAAAAAAAGTAAAGTGCCCCCGTCACACCAAGTGGCGTATAGGGAATATAGTGTTAGTGACCATAAATTGTACAGACATTCAGCACATGATTTTTGGGGTAATGTGGTCGGTATTACGCCCGTGCCGCTTCACTTTCCCAGAAAAAAATCCGGTACCCATTTAAGGCTGGGTGAACCCGGAAGCTGTCGGTTGGAATCGAACCCCACCCCTTGTCCTTTATAGTCCAGTTCACTAATCACTGTGCTATCACGGCTCCCTCCTCTATAATTATATTCATTTATTTCTCTCTGGTATATGTGTTCTTAGTCGCGATAGCTCAGAGGTTAGTGAACTGGACTACAAAGGACAAGGGGTAGGGTTCGATCTCAACCGACGGCTTCCGGGTTCACCCAGCCTTAAATGGGTACCAGATTTTTTTCTGGGAAAGTGAAGCGGCACTGGCGTAATACCGACCACATTACCCCAAAAATCATGTGCTGAAGGTCTGTAAAATTGATGGTCACTAACACCATATTTCCTATACGCCACTTGGCGTGACGGGGGCACTTTACTTTTTTTTTTCACTACAGGTGTCCTTGTCTCCACATTTTGTTGTTTATCTTTTTTGTTGTTAACTTTCTGCCAAAACTATCTGACGTCAGTGTTTGATGTGCTATTTTGATTACTTTGTACAAATCATATGCCGACGTTTGTGAGCTATCTTTTGTTTCGTTTGCCAGCTTTCACCACTGTAAAGTTCCTAGAGACTAGGACCAGAATTTTTCGTGTTAGTCCGTTTTTCCTTGTCAGCCGTGTGTATAGGAGTCCCTCGCCGAACAGGCAGATAACTCCGTCTTCGGAGGTACTCTCTCTCTCTCTCTCTCTCTCTCTCTCTCTGCGATCAAGACTCAATCAGAGTAGGATTCCAGACTCTCTCATGAAGTCAGCTGTCTGTTTAAGCGAATCGATTGCCCCATATAGTTTTTCTTCCAGGGAGGTGGGCGTGGACCACATTGCTCTGATATCTGCACCTTTCGGCCCGCCACATATGTCTCTGATATATTATGTACTCATAAATATTATTTTTTTCCGTCGATGAGTAATTGATGTTTCAAGCCGGTTCTCGCTGCCGAGACCAGGGGTGGTTGTCTAGTGTTTTGTTTACGCTCAGAGAAAAATAACAAAATTGAAATCCCTATTGGTGCAGTCGAGATTTGAACTCACAACCTCTCTGTCTCAAGACCGACGTCTCGAGACCAACCGGCCCTCACATTTTTGTTTATTGTATCCTTTGTTTTTATTTTAATCTTCAAACAGCCTTCCTCTTTCCATTTAGTGCATTATTTCACCAATTTAAATCGCCCCGGTTGTCTGCCCTCAGACTATATCTCAATGATAGCTCAGGTGTAGCTTGCTTTACTTATCAACAAACTTTCGACTTTACGTGCAAGTAGTAAGATTGGGGACAATCAAAGGCTACGGAAAGCAAACCTGAATAAAATGCTGGCTGAAATCGGATGCACTGGGCCACTGGCGCAGAACACAGTGCAACGTATTAGCGGGTGTTCAATCAGAGTAGATCTGGCAGACTCTAATTGTGATGTTCTGTCTTGGGGGCGATCAACACACTTAACCTGACAGCTGACTTCATGTGAGAGTCTGGAATCCTACTCTGATTGAGTCCTGATCGCAGAGAGAGAGAGAGAGAGAGAGAGAGAGAGAGAGAGAGAGAGTAAGAAAACAGAAGTAATGGCCATTTACAAGAAACAATCATCACCGTCATGCAACAGAACAAATAAACTGCACAGATATGAAACAAGTGCAGAACGTCAAATACTTGGGCACAATAATAACATCACATGGAAGATGTACCACACAAAAAAAGCAGAATAACTAAGGCCAGAACAGCATTTCAGAATAATAAAAAGTCTTGTGCAACAAGTCTTTTTTCGATAGAAGTGAAAAAGAGAGTTCATCGGTGCTAGGTAGAGCCAAGTCTGAATCTATGGAAGTGAATCGTGGACAGTAAACAAACAAATGAAAAGACGATTAGAGGCCATAGAGATGGGATTTCTCAGAAGAATGCTGAGAGTTCCCTGGACAGCTAAAAAGACCAATGAGGAAATTATCAAAGAGGCCAACACAAAAAGGGAGCTCCTAAAGAACATCAGAAAGAAACAATTAATATTTTTCGGGCACATCATGAGAAGAGGAGGAAAGTTGGAATACTTGGTTACAATTTGTAAAAATACAAGGAAAGAGAAATGGTGGACGACAAAGATAAAATATTCCCGATATTTGATGTCATGGCATGGTAAACAGTCAACAACAGACTTGAAGACATAGTATTTTGGAAGGACATGATCGCCTACGCCATCTAGCATAGCACATGATGACGATGAAAATAAAACAAAATAATTATTGAAAGTATTGAGCCCTGACAGGTTGTGTGACAAAGACAATTGATTAACAAGAATTGGCCCTGTCACGAATCGCAATAAAATGACTGAAAGTGAAGTTGAAGCTCAGGGTGGCTGTGTAATCTAGTGGTACTACTAGACTGTTTGTTTGATGTTCTGCTATTTTGATTACTTTGTACAAATCATATGTCAACAACCTTTGTGCGCTTATTTTTTTTTGCGTTTGCCAGCTTTCACCGCTGCAAAGTTCCTAGAGACTAGGACCAGAATTTTTCGTGTTAGTCCGTTTTTCCTTGTCAGCCGTGTGTATAGGAGTCCCTCGCCGAACAGGCAGATAACTTTGTCTTCGGAGGTACTCATACATATTTTTTTTTCCGTCGATGAGTGATCGACATTTCAAGCCGTGAGTGAGAAAAAGAGTTGTATGTAGAAGAGTGGTATGGAGAGCCAATTCTGACCTATGGAAGCGAATCGTGTAGAGTTGACAAACAAATGAAAAGACGATTAGAGGTCACAGAGATGGGATTTCTTAGAAGAGTATTGAGAGTTCCCTGGACAGCTAAAAAGACAATCTAACATATCAGGGCGGGGAGGAATCAAATGGTTTTTTTTTTTTAAAATATGAAAAATTAATCCGTGGTTTCTTTATGACATTACTATCCCCTGATTTGTTTGGGCAGTGAGTTCCGATGTCTAGCCCTCTCGGATAACGGCAATAAACAGGAGGCTCCCGTGTGCACACACGCACGTTAAAGAACCCTTGGCAGTTAAAATCGAAAAGAGTAGGTATATATGCCCACTGTCCGGGGCAAAATTGCCAGCGTAAACCTCCACATACAGTGGATTCCAAGCAGTGCGACAGAGTTCGCGCACATGGACCAGTTATGATGATCCTCACAAAAACAATTGAAGTTCAGACACAAAAGACTATTACGGATAAAATAAGTCCAAGATATGACACATGTTGATGCTTAGTTTGTTGCCAGCTGCTACTGTTTTATTATTTAAAAAAAAACACTCCCGTTAAAAAAAAAACATAACTTGTCTAGTGTTTTGTTTACGCTCAGATTGTTTTGTCTTAAGATGTGACAAGTAAAAAGTGTTTACCATAAGTAAGCAAATAAATGGACTAATGGCCTATCTTTTGTTGTTCCTCTCATGTATAAGAGCTCCACTCAAGTCCCTTTTGTTCTGTTCAAATCTGTTGCGTCAGTTCTTGAAGAGTTCTACATCCGGTTTGACGTAGGAGCAGAACAATATTATTCTAGGTTGTTGTTGTTTCGCAGCTATCTTGAACGAGAAACCAACGAGCGATCAACAACCTCTTTTGCCGTGTGAACTATTGTACACAGATTTGACTGCGTCTTTGGGGTTGCAGAAGGCCATTCACCTTTTTTTTACCTAACAGGTTCAAAGAGCAATATGTGATTCGACGTGTTATTTCGCAGCAACGGTAGTAGGAAACTCTTTGTACAGAGCTTCGCAGCAGGAGGCAATTTGATCATCAGAAGAGGTCCCCTGTCGAGCAAGTGTTTCAGCCCTTTAGCTTCTTGACACTCTAGGGGAGGTGGGCCCGTCTGGGTCATGACTCCCAGGCGTCGACCTCCTGCTGCACTGCCTCTAAGGCTTACACAGTATGTTCGGAACAAGATAGCTACACTTAATACACAAAACATTCGAAGATAGTTTTAGCAACATAATAAAGGAGTAAAGAGCCCCTTCACGCAATGTGGCGTTTAGGGAATATGGTTTTAGTTAAAGTTAATCGAAGCCCCGGTATCACTGCACACGAAATAACAATCCATAATTGCTCAACCGCCCATGCCAGTGGAATCATTCCAATTAAAACTCATTTAATTGAAGGATTCAAACAAAGAAAGGCAGCTGCAGTCCCCATCATAGCAGCTACAGCACACGCAAAAAGACACAAGGCCAAGCGGCACCGAAAGTGAACTCAGCTGAACTGTCCTTCGTCATACGATATCATTCAAAGTATGACCTCTATCCCTCTGACTCTTGTACTCACTTTTGAGTCACTCTCCTACATGCGAGTTTATACCTTACATGTGATATCTCTCTCTCTAAAACACTCTGCATGGCCTTAAGTACCTCATACCCCAGCCAATCAAAAACTACTTCCTTAATTTCCTAGCTATTGACTTCTTTTGATGTCATAACCTCTCTCTCACCTTAACCTTCCTTTATTTCTATTTGCTCCTCTGTGCTTCTCACCAGTCCCTAATATCACAAGACTCTCTTATCTCTTCTCACCAGTCCCTAATATCACAAGACTCTCTCTCATCTCTTCTCACCAGTCCCTAATATCACAAGACTCTCTCATCTCTACTCACCAGTCCCTAATATCACAAGACTCTCTCTCTTCTCTTCTCACCAGTCCCTAATATCACAAGACTCTCTCATCTCTACTCACCAGTCCCTAATATCACAAGACTCTCTTATCTCTTCTCACCAGTCCCTAATATCACAAGACTCTCTCATCTCTACTCACCAGTCCCTAATATCACAAGACTCTCTCTCATCTCTTCTCACCAGTCCCTAATAACACAAGACTCTCTCATCTCTTCTCACCAGTCTCTAATAACACAAGACTCTCTTATCTCTTCTCACCAGTCCCTAATATCACAAGACTCTCTCATCTCTACTCACCAGTCCCTAATATCACAAGACTCTCTCTCATCTCTTCTCACCAGTCCCTAATATCACAAGACTCTCTCATCTCTACTCACCAGTCCCTAATATCACAAGACTCTCTTATCTCTTCTCACCAGTCCCTAATATCACAAGACTCTCTCATCTCTACTCACCAGTCCCTAATATCACAAGACTCTCTCATCTCTACTCACCAGTCCCTAATATCACAAGACTCTCTCATCTCTTCTCACCAGTCCCTAATATCACAAGACTCTCTCTCATCTCTTCTCACCAGTCCCTAATATCACAAGACTCTCTTATCTCTTCTCACCAGTCCCTAATATCACAAGACTCTCTTCTCTTCTCACCAGTCCCTAATATCACAAGACTCTCTCATCTCTACTCACCAGTCCCTAATATCACAAGACTCTCTCATCTCTTCTCACCAGTCCCTAATATCACAAGACTCTCTCATCTCTTCTCACCAGTCCCTAATATCACAAGACTCTCTCATCTCTTCTCACCAGTCCCTAATATCACAAGACTCTCTTCTCACCAGTCCCTAATATCACAAGACTCTCTCATCTCTTCTCACCAGTCCCTAATATCACAAGACTCTCTCATCTCTTCTCACCAGTCCCTAATATCACAAGACTCTCTCATCTCTTCTCACCAGTCCCTAATAACACAAGACTCTCTCTCATCTCTTCTCACCAGTCCCTAATATCACAAGACTCTCTCTCATCTCTTCTCACCAGTCCCTAATATCACAAGAATCTCTCATCTCTACTCACCAGTCCCTAATATCACAAGACTCTCTCATCTCTTCTCACCAGTCCCTAATATCACAAGACTCTCTCATCTCTACTCACCAGTCCCTAATATCACAAGAATCTCTCATCTCTTCTCACCAGTCCCTAATAACACAAGACTCTCTCATCTCTTCTCACCAGTCCCTAATATCACAAGACTCTCTCTCATCTCTTCTCACCAGTCCCTAATATCACAAGACTCTCTCTCATCTCTTCTCACCAGTCCCTAATATCACAAGACTCTCTCTCATCTCTTCTCACCAGTCCCTAATAACACCAGACTCTCTCATCTCTTCTCACCAGTCCCTAATATCACAAGACTCTCTCTCATCTCTTCTCACCAGTCCCTAATATCACAAGACTCTCTCTCATCTCTTCTCACCAGTCCCTAATATCACAAGACTCTCTCATCTCTACTCACCAGTCCCTAATATCACACGACTCTCTCATCTCTTCTCACCAGTCCCTAATATCACAAGACTCTCTCATCTCTGCTCACTAGTCCCTAATATCACAAGAATCTCTCATCTCTTCTCACCAGTCCCTAATAACACAAGACTCTCTCATCTCTACTCACCAGTCCCTAATATCACAAGACTCTCTCTCATCTCTTCTCACCAGTCCCTAATATCACAAGACTCTCTCATCTCTACTCACCAGTCCCTTATATCACAAGACTCTTTCATCTCTTCTCACCAGTCCCTAATATCACAAGAATCTCTCATCTCTACTCACCAGTCCCTAATATCGCAAGACTCTCTCATCTCTTCTCACCAGTCCCTAATATCGCAAGACTCTCTCATCTCTTCTCACCAGTCCCTAATATCGCAAGACTCTCTCATCTCTTCTCACCAGTCCCTAATATCGCAAGACTCTCTCATCTCTTCTCACCAGTCCCTAATATCGCAAGACTCTCTCATCTCTTCTCACCAGTCCCTAATATCGCAAGACTCTCTCATCTCTTCTCACCAGTCCCTAATATCACAAGACTCTCTCATCTCTTCTCACCAGTCCCTAATATCGCAAGACTCTCTCATCTCTTCTCACCAGTCCCTAATATCGCAAGACTCTCTCATCTCTTCTCACCAGTCCCTAATATCGCAAGACTCTCTCATCTCTTCTCACCAGTCCCTAATATCGCAAGACTCTCTCATCTCTTCTCACCAGTCCCTAATATCGCAAGACTCTCTCATCTCTTCTCACCAGTCCCTAATATCGCAAGACTCTCTCATCTCTTCTCACCAGTCCCTAATATCACAAGACTCTCTCATCTCTTCTCACCAGTCCCTAATATCGCAAGACTCTCTCATCTCTTCTCACCAGTCCCTAATATCGCAAGACTCTCTCATCTCTTCTCACCAGTCCCTAATATCGCAAGACTCTCTCATCTCTTCTCACCAGTCCCTAATATCGCAAGACTCTCTCATCTCTTCTCACCAGTCCCTAATATCGCAAGACTCTCTCATCTCTTCTCACCAGTCCCTAATATCGCAAGACTCTCTCATCTCTTCTCACCAGTCCCTAATATCGCAAGACTCTCTCATCTCTTCTCACCAGTCCCTAATATCGCAAGACTCTCATCTCTTCTCACCAGTCCCTAATATCGCAAGACTCTCTCATCTCTTCTCACCAGTCCCTAATATCACAAGACTCTCTCATCTCTTCTCACCAGTCCCTAATATCACAAGACTCTCTCATCTCTTCTCACTCAAACAACAGTTCACCCAACATCCCGTGAATGTCACCTTCCCCGTACATACGGTGTTTCTCTAAAATCTCCTCACACCGTCCCTACTCCAATTATTCCCCTACATTCCTTTTCCCTAGTTACACCATTACTTCTGTCTTTTTCTATTTAAGCGGATTCCTTTATTTTTGTTTTCTTTCACTATAATATTTCCAACATTTCATGTAAATTATTTTCACTTTTAGTGATTAAGACTGTATCATCAGCACCCACCCACGCCCACCCACCCACCCATCCCATCCCATCCATCCATCCATCCATCCATCCATCCATCCATCCATCCATCCATCCATCCATCCATCCATCCATCCATCCATCCATCCATCCATCTATTGATCTTTCGAGCCGCAGCCGGCCCATAGGGCGTAGACCTAGATACTCCTTCTCTTATCTGAGTTTTTATCTCTTTATAGTAAATAATATTAAGATTTTTTATCAAATCTCACCATTTATCTCTGTTCTGTGCAAGCAGCTCTATCTCATTGAGGGAGCCGATTCCTGCTGCTCTTGCCTCTCTCATCAATGTTCTTCTCAGTGTTTCCCTGGGTCTTCCTCTTTTCCTCTTACCTGTTGTTTCCCACATGAGGGCTTACTTTGTTATTCGGTTATTATCTCTTCTCATCACATGTCCAACATATGACCATCGTCTTTTCTTGATTACTGAAGATATTAGTGGTTGATTGGCGATTTCTCTAATTTCTTATCATCAGCATACCTTAGATGAATACCATTTTGTGTCCCCATGTTCTCTGTAGCTCTACTCATGGCCACACATAGAGGTTAGCTCTTTCAGTGCGGAATGTTTTTATCATTTAGCGGTAGAGATTTCAGAGATAACATATTTCATATTTTTAAATATTAATCTACATATTTATATTTATCTAACATATAACATATTATATATGAATTTTTAGATAATTAAACAAGGAATTATATTTCACCAATACCAAGATGATACAAGACATATAAAAAGAATATGGCTTGATGACGGTTTACACTAATCAATTTGCGAGTGACGCACTGTGCGGCTAAACGTACATGACCGAAATCGGCATGGCGCATGGTGCGTCGAAACGTACGGAAAGAGTTAATATTATATTATATTTGTGCGTATGTTTATAAATAATGACGTCTAGAGGTTTCGTAGTATAAGGCTATAAAGAAATTTAAATAAATATAAATAAATTCTAATTGAAAATAAACATTTATTCTCTAAAAGAAAAATACATAATAAATATGATTAAACAAGAAACAGAACATTGCAAGTTTAATTATAAATATATGAGCAGTCAAGCTTACAATTAATATGATATTTAAAAATACAAATGGCCACGTTAATAAATGTAAATATTGCTACAAAAATTGCAAAATTATGGCATATGTTACAAGAAGTTTTATGCTTGAAGGCTGCACGTATATATGGGATAATGGAAATGGCACTTGTATGAGGTAGGGCAAGGCATACGCATATAAGTTTGCTATAAATATGGAGATAAGTTATATATATTTGGGAGCCGCGATAGCTCAGTGGTTAGTGAAATGGACTACAAAGCACAAGGGGTAAATTTCGATCCCAACCGACGGCTTCCGGGTTCACCCAGCCTTAAATGGGTACCGGATTTTTTCTGGGAAGTAAAGCAGCACGGGCGTAATACCGACCACATTACCCCACAAATCATGTGCTGAAGGTCTGTAAAATATAGGATCACTAACACTATATTTCCCTATACGCCACTTGGCGTGACGGGGGTACTTTACTTTACTATATATATTTTCACTCTGACTAATGCTGGGCTAACACGCCGGTGAAGCTTCTAATTCTCCCGTCTTCATTCTTCTACATTTTTAGCTCCCTGGTGGAGCATAGGTCTTCAACAAACACTTTCCAAGTCATTCTGTTTTTTGCCATTCTTTTAAGATCATTCCATGTCTTCCCCATCATCTTCATCTCTGCTTCTATCTGTCTTCTCCAAGAATTCCTTGGTCTTCCTCTTTGTCTTTTCCCTGGGGATTCCAAAAAAGGGCCTGTTGTGTAATACTCTAAATTGGCTTCCGTAGTGTGTGTCCTATCCAGCGCCATTGCTACATTTGTTTTCTAAAATTTGTTTCGAATGCAGTTTTTTGCTTTAATTTTTGTACGTTTTTTGTCGTGTCCATTGTTCCTGTTGATAAAGATCTTTCGCCGGAACATTGTTTTGTTTGTTTGCTGTTCATCAGCGTATAGATATAACCACATCATCATCATTTTCATCATCATCATCATCATCTTCATGTCGCATGCCATTTGCAGAACGTTGCACTCACCGCAGCCTGTCTGAAAGAATCTGTCTTTAGCCAGGCCACCCACTTCTTCTGTAGTCATGTTCAAGGTCTCTTTGATGACTTGTAATCGTGCGATTTGTATTTACTTTTATTGTTACCATCCGTGTGTGGCTTTTGTAAGATGTTTCTGTTGTTTCCTTCATATTTGTCCAAAACAGCAACATATCACACTTTGAGCTCCCCTGCTGTTGTTTCCTTCATATTTGTCCAAAACAGCAACATATCACACTTTGAGCTCCCCTGCTGTTTCCTTCATATTTGTCCAAAACAGCAACATATCACACTTTGAGTTCCCCTGATGCTGTTTCCTTCATATTTGTCCAAAACAGCAACACATCACACTTTGAGTTCCCCTGATGCTGTTTCCTTCATATTTGTCCAAAACAGCAACACATCACACTTTGACCTCCCCTGATGTTATTTCCTTCATATTTGTCCAAAACAGCAACATATCACACTTTGAGTTCCCCTGATGCTGTTTCCTTCATATTTGTCCAAAACAGCAACACATCACACTTTGAGTTCCCCTGATGCTGTTTCCTTCATATTTGTCTGAGACAGCAACATATCACACTTTGAGTTCCCCTGATGCTGTTTCCTTCATATTTGTCCAAAACAGCAACATATCACACTTTGAGTTCCCCTGATGCTGTTTCCTTCATATTTGTTCAAAACAGCAACATATCACACTTTGAGTTCCCCTGATGCTGTTTCCTTCATATTTGTCCAAAATAGCAACATATCACACTTTGACCTCCCCTGATGCTGTTTCCTTCATATTTGTCCAAAATAGCAACATATCACACTTTGAGTTCCCCTGATGTTGTTTCCTTCATATTTGTCTGAGACAGCAACATATCACACTTTGAGTTCCCCTGATGTTGTTTCCTTCATATTTGTCCAAAACAGCAACATATCACACTTTGAGTTCCCCTGATGCTGTTTCCTTCATATTTGTCCAAAACAGCAACATATCACACTTTGAGTTCCCCTGATGCTGTTTCCTTCATATTTGTCCAAAACAGCAACATATCACACTTTGAGTTCCCCTGATGCTGTTTCCTTCATATTTGTCCAAAATAGCAACATATCACACTTTGAGTTCCCCTGATGCTGTTTCCTTCATATTTGTCCAAAACAGCAACATATCACACTTTGAGTTCCCCTTATGCTGTTTCCTTCATATTTGTCCAAAACAGCAACATATCACACTTTGAGCTCCCCTGCTGTTGTTTCCTTCATATTTGTCCAAAACAGCAACATATCACACTTTGAGCTCCCCTGCTGTTTCCTTCATATTTGTCCAAAACAGCAACATATCACACTTTGAGTTCCCCTGATGCTGTTTCCTTCATATTTGTCCAAAACAGCAACACATCACACTTTGAGTTCCCCTGATGCTGTTTCCTTCATATTTGTCCAAAACAGCAACACATCACACTTTGACCTCCCCTGATGTTATTTCCTTCATATTTGTCCAAAACAGCAACATATCACACTTTGAGTTCCCCTGATGCTGTTTCCTTCATATTTGTCCAAAACAGCAACACATCACACTTTGAGTTCCCCTGATGCTGTTTCCTTCATATTTGTCCAAAACAGCAACATATCACACTTTGAGCTCCCCTGATGTTATTTCCTTCATATTTGTCCAAAACAGTAACATATCCCACTTTGAGTTCCCCTGATGTTATTTCCTTCATATTTGTCCAAAACAGTAACATATCACACTTTGAGTTCCCCTGATGCTGTTTCCTTCATATTTGTCTGAGACAGCAACATATCACACTTTGACCTCCCCTACTGTTATTTCCTTCGTATTTGTCTGAGACAGCAACATATCCCACTTTGACCTCCCCTACTGTTATTTCTTTCATATTTGTCTGAGACAGCAACGTATCACACTTCGACCTCCCCTGCTTTCAGATCGGCAGTTATTATCTGCTGAATCAGGCTCTGTAATTTGCAGCACTTGCCAGTTAGTCATGTTTATGCTGCGATCATTCACTTTATATCTACATCTATCTATCTGACTTTACATCTATCTATTTTACTTTATATCTACATTTATCTATCTGACTTTACATCTATCTATTTTACTTTATATCTACTTCTATCAATCTGACTTTACATCTATCTATTTTACTTTATATCTACATCTATCTATCTGACTTTACATGTATCTATTTTACTTTATATCTACATCTATCTATTTTACTGTATATCTACATTTATCTATTTTACTTATATCTACTGCCCTTTCAAGCTGAAAATGGCAAAGAGAGCACACATTCTGGGCAACCCTCTTAATCTCGGCAGGGAAGCAGTTGTTGCCTTTTCCCCATGTGTTATTTTTAGTCTTTCTCTAGGTCGGCCTCATTTTTCTTTTACGCGTTGATTCCCATTTGAGCGCATGCTTTGAGATTTTCCTTTTAGTAGAGTCTGGGACATTGTACCCACTTCCACAAATTTTTAGAATCCTTCCTTTTTACTGTATTTCACATATGTGTCCCGCCGTGTCAGCCGGCCTTATCAATTTCAATCCAGTCGGTGCCTGACCAAGCTCCTGACCACAGGGAAGACACTTATTTTCCTTGTTTGAGAGTCTAGCATATCATCGCCATGTAGTGTGATCTCTGTGTATATCCTTATATATTTTATAGGAGATCTGAGCATATATAGACATGTTCGGAGTGCAATGATGATGACCCGCTAATAACTCAATAACAATAACAATAACACCAGGGTTAAAACTAAGAACAACAAAGTGTTATATATTCTCAACGTTCCTGCATGGTGCAGAAACATGGGCATTAGACAAGACAACAGAACATAAAATTGAAGCCTTTGAAATGTGGCCATATAGAAGAACAGGTAGAATTGGATGGAAAGAAAAGAAAACAAATGATGAAGTGTTAAAATAACTAAAAATAGAAAGAGAACTACTAAACACAATTCAAACAAGACAAATGATTTCTTTGGGGCATGTTAAAAGACACAGCAGCATACTAAAAGTAATCTTGGAAGGGAACGTACAAGGTAAAAGAGGCAGGGGCAGACCAAGACTAGCATGGACTAACTATCTATCTTTATGACACATAGTACAATTGCTGGTGTATGTCGGGGGGCAACGATAGAACCAGATAGATAAAGGCCGCTTGGTCAAGCAGTCGCCACGACGTGTGAGACTCAGGATTTTTAATTCACCCCCGATAGAAAAATCCTTTCTGTCTACCGCGGGCTTCGAACACCGAACGTCAGCTTTTCAGCTAGTGGAACAGTGGTTTTAGCCGCACGGCCACGCGCACCTCGCATGGACTAACAACATCAACAAATGGACAATTCAGCCTATGCCAACCTGCACTATCAAAGCAAGAGACAGAACGAAATGGCGTTCCATGGTAGCCAAACTTCGATGCTGAGACGGCACTCAATAATGATGATGATTTTATTTTTAATATTCAGACTTCAAGAAGATTACTTACTTCTGTGGACAAGCTACAGAACACACCGAAGACTTGCTCAGTTTCTGGAATCTACACAGTTTAAGAACAGAGCAAATTATGACCTTTGGAGATACCTTTGATTGACAGGAGCTTCAGCTTTTTGAAGGTTCGGTGAACCGCCATGATGGATGTTACTGAAATTGGTGTCTATATTTAAACTTCCTGTGTGTTACCGGGGCCTCACATTGGGGAAAGTAACGAATAGTGACACTGTGACCTTCCAGGCATGTCGTAAGAGGCGACTAAGGAGAATGATCGATGGCTTGACAAGCTGTCATTGTAAAAAGTATTGTTATGGAAACATAGACATAGATTTTAGAGCAGTGATCTCTGCAATATGTGCCGTTTTGGCACGCAAAGTTCTGTTTTGAGATTGTAGTGCCGTCTTCGGCTCGAAAGGACAATAGATAGATAGATAGATTTAAACTTCTCAACAGAAGAGCACGGTAAAGAAAGAAAAAGTAAACAAACAGATTTTCAAAATACTTTTGTAATAAAAAAAAAATCGTAATGGTATTATCCCATTTATTGGTTCTGGTGGAGAAAAAGGGGGGGGGGGTGTATAGAGAACATATATAGAGCATATATAGAACATATATAGAACATATCGAACATTTTGAAGTTCATGCAATCACAATTAGAATAACATTAACGAATGTTAACTATAACAAGTCATGTGAGTTTATGCAACAATTAACGGAACACAGATTGTTAACTATAACAGTTGGTATGAGTTGTTGTATTACAAATAACTGAGTACATTAATTGTTAACTATAACAGTTGGTATGAGTTGTTGTATTACAACTAACTGAGTACATTAATTGTTGAGTATAACAGTTGGTATGAGTTGTTGTAATACAAATAACTGAGTACATTAATTGTTGAGTATAACAGTTGGTAAGAGTTGTTGTATTACAAATAACTGAGTACATTAATTGTTGAGTATAACAGTTGGTATGAGTTATTGTAATACAAATAACTGAGTACATTAATTGTTGAGTATAACAGTTGGTAAGAGTTGTTGTAATACAAATAACTGAGTACATTAATTGTTGAGTATAACAGTTGGTAAGAGTTGTTGTATTACAAATAACTGAGTACATTAATTGTTGAGTGCAACAAGTTGTAGGGGCCGCGATAGCTCAGTGGTTAGTGAACTGGGCTACAAAGGACAAGAGGTAGGGTTCGATCTCAACCGACGGCTACTGGTTCACCCAGCCATAAATGGGTACCGGATTTTTTTCTGGGAAAGTAAAGCAGCACGGGCGTAATACCGACCACATTACCCCAAAAAATCATGTGCTGAAGGACTGTAAAATATATGGTCACTAACACCATATTCCTGATACGCCACTTGGCGTGCGGTGCGGGGGGGGGGGGGGGCTTTACTTTTTTTTTTATAACAAGTTGTATACGCTTTAATAACGAAAAAAATGAACATGTTAACTGTTGAGTATAACAAGCGGTATAAGATTATATTACAACATAATTGAACACACGAAAAACAAATGTTGAGGTTAACAAATAATTGAGCACATTAATTGTTGAATATAACAAGTGTCTTGCATAATAAATAATTGAGCACATTAATTCTGGACAATAACAAGTAGTATGAGCTTGTATAACAAATGATTAAGTATGTTAATTGTTAATTATAACAAATGGTATGAGCCTGTATAATAAATTATTAAATATGTTAATTGTTAACTATAACAAGTGGTATGAGCTTGTGTAACAAATTATTAAGTATGGTAATTGTTGACTATAACAAGTGGTATGAGCTTGTGTAACAAATTATTAAGTATGGTAATTGTGGATTGTAGCAAATGGTATGAGCTTATAAAATAAATTATTAACTATGTTAATTGTTGATTATAGCAAGTGGTATGAGCTTGTACAAAAAATTATTAACTATGTTAATTGTTGATTATAGCAAGTGGTATGAGCTTGTACAAAAAATTATTAACTATGTTAATTGTTGATTATAGCAAGTGGTATGAGCTTGTATAACAATGCCATTTAATGACATTCATTTACACTTAATGTGGAGTATATGTGGTCTATAGGTAATATGTTAGCCTCTAGACAAGGGGTTCTTGGGTTCAAATCCTGATACATGTGGTGGGAAACTTTATCTTCGGATTTATAGTTCCTTTGTGACTTTACCCTCCCCTAGTATCTTGGTAGTGATATCCGATGTCTAGTTTCTTTAAATAGCAGATAAAACAACACTGCGTTACATTTCAAGAACTCTTTTCAGTTAAAAGTTTAAATAAAAGTACACCTAAATGGCCCCTTTCCAGTATAATGTTAGAAATCAACCCGAATGGGTTCCACACTGTGAAATGGAGTTTGTGGATGTAGGCCAAGGTTGTTAGAATTTTGAAAAAGATCGGACACCTAAGCGTGTGTTTGAAATGCAATGATGTTGGTCTCAACATAAAATAACATTAAAAAATAACGGAACAAATTATCCGTTGAGTTAGAAAGGAAGATCATAACAAAACGGAACATAGAGATATTAACGATGGTATCAAAGATATAAAATACAATGCATTAAAGATAATATCACAGATAAGAAGCTTTGATACAGGGATAAGACAAAAGATAGTGCAGATTTTGTTGTCTTTTTCCTAACAAAAAGTGACACTCTTGTGGATGAGAAATATTTTTGCTGCCGGGTTACATTTTTGGGGAAGAAAACCTTGACATTGACTCACTGCTGCTTTCAGATGTAAATTTATTTCCTAGAAATGTTATTAAAAGCAGTTTGATTTCCGGGAATAATTGTTCAAATCATACCATTAAGTGATTTTCAAATTCATTTTTGGAAATACAGTTGTGGTCTAATATAACCTGAAAAGACTTCGTCTGAGATTGAACAGATCATGTCTGGACAAGAAGGAGCAAAATTACTAAGATAACAGCAATGAATAGATGTTATAAGTGACAATTGAGGTTTGGGGGGGGGGGCGTTTGGTGTTTGTTCTTGTCACCACCAAAAGGTAAATTAAGAGTTCATAGCCTCTCATTCACCAGGTTCTGTAGTTACTGAATGCCAGGATCGTCTCTGTGATTCTGGAAGGCCTCAGTTTGATGCATCAGCACTACAAGACCACACCTGCACGTGGTACTCCCTGTGTCTGTAAGACTGATTTTATGTACGAGAGAGTTCCTGGTTGTATAACTGGGCAAGGAGGAGGTGGACCCTTTATAGATACAGGACCAGAGCCCACCGGTGTGTGGTACACGTCATAGTCCTCATTCACGCATCTGTCATTCATCAATCTGTCTCAATACTACCCCTGTATATCTGTCTCAATACTACCTCTGTATATCTGTCTCAATACTACCTCTGTATATCTGTCTTAATACTACCTCTGTATATCTGTCTCAATACTACCTCTGTATATCTGTCTCAATACTACCTCTGTATATCTGTCTTAATACCACCTCTGTATATCTGTCTCAATACTACCTCTGTATATCTGTCTCAATACCACCTCTGTATATCTGTCTCAATACTACCTCTGTATATCTGTCTCAATACTACCTCTGTATATCTGTCTCAATACCACCTCTGCATATCTGCCTCAATACTACCTCTGTATATCTGTCTCAATACTACCTCTGTATATCTGTCTCAATACCACCTCTGTATATCTGTCTCAATACTACCTCTGTATATCTGCCTCAATACTACCTCTGTATATCTGTCTCAATACTACCTCTGTGTATCTGTCTCAATACTACCTCTGTATATCTGTCTCAATACTACCTCTGTATATCTGTCTCAATACTACCTCTGTATATCTGTCTCAATACCACCTCTGTATATCTGTCTCAATACCACCCTTGTATATCTGTCTCAATACCACCCTTGTATATCTGTCTCAATACCACCTCTGTATATCTGTCTCAATACCACCTCTGTATATCTGTCTCAATACTACCTCTGCATATCTGTCTCAATACCACCTCTGTATATCTGTCTCAATACCACCTCTGTATATCTGTCTCAATACCACCTCTGTATATCTGTCTCAATACCACCTCTGTATATCTGTCTCAATACCACCTCTGCATATCTGTCTCAATACCACCTCTGTATATCTGTACCAATACCACCTCTGCATATCTGTCTCAATACCACCTCTGTATATCTGTCTCAATACCACCTCTGTATATCTGTCTCAATACCACCTCTGTATATCTGTCTCAATACCACCCCTGTATAACTGTCTCAATACCACCTCTGTATATCTGTCTCAATACCACCTCTGTATATCTGTCTCAATACCACCTTTGTATATCTGTCTCAATACTACCTCTGCATATCTGTCTCAATACCACCCCTGTATATCTGTCTCAATACCACCCCTGTATATCTGTCTCAATACCACCCCTGTATATCTGTCTCAATACCACTCCTGTATATCTGTCTCAATACCACCTCTGTATATCTGTCTCAATACCACCTCTGTATATCTGTCTCAATACTACTTCTATAGTAACTCTCTATAGACATGGTGGAGTTTGTAGTTGCTAAATCGCTTTGAAGCCCCCTACGGCCACACACAGAGGACCGGCGTGTCCAGTTTGATGAAAAGAGCACTATGTTCTATCTCCAACAGGTTTCTTGTATACTGCACAGACGGAGCCGAAGGCGCACCTCACAGCAGTAGAGCTGGAAGTTGTCAGCGACCCACAGCTGATGACTTGCGCTAAGATCGGTGAACCAGAACCATCCAGACCCTGCTCCACCTCTCCGCGGTGCCTCTAGTAACAGACTTGTCCATCTTTTGATGTTACTCGTCCATGTTAGTCTTGGTCTGCCTCTGCCTCTTTTTCCTTGTATTTTCCCCTTCAGGATTACTTTTAGTAGGCTGTTGTGTCTTTTAACATGGCCCAAAAATCGCATTTATCTTGTTTGAATTGTGCTTAGTAGTTCTCTTTTCATTTTTAGTTGTTTTAAGACTTCATCGTTTGTTTTCTTTTCCTTCCATCCAATTCTACCTACTCTTCTATATATCCACATTTCAAAGACTTCAATTTTACGTTCTATTTTCTTGTCTAATGTCCATGTTTCTGCACCATAAAGGAATGTTGAGAAGATATAACATGTTGCTATTCTTAGTTTTAGCCCTGGTGTTATTTGTTTTGGTGTTAGTATGTTCTTCATGACATTAAAATTACTTTTTGCCATTCCTATTCTTTTGTTTATTTCAGTTGTACATTTTCCATCACTGGTTATAGTGTGTCCAAGGTAGTTGTAGTTCTGAACTGTCTCCAGGTCTATTCCTTCAATTTTGATATCCACTTGTGGGCTTGAGTCACCATTGTCTGTTGCATAAAGCATCGTTTAATATTGTAACCATTTTATTGGCCAGGTTTTTATGCTTTTTATATCAACCGATAGAAAATTGTGGAAGGACATGATCGCCAACGCCAACCGGTACGACACATGATGATGAAGATATCAACCGATATATCAAGTCAGTCTCACTTTGCATTCTAAAACCATAGCTATATTTAGTTCCTCCGTTCATTTTTATTTGGAAAAGGTGAAATTTGTATTTTACTTTGGAAAGTGACATTTGTGTTTATTTTGAAAAGTGAAATCTGTATTTTACCTTTGAAAAGGTGAAATTTGTATTTTACTTTTGAAAAGGTGAAATTTGTATTTTACTTTTGAAAAGGGGAAATTTGTATTTATTTTGAAAAAAAAAACTGAAATTTGTATTTTACGTTGAAAAGGTAAAATTTGTATTATTTTGAAAAATGAAATTTGTATTTTACATTGAAAAGATGACATTTGTATATTATTTTGAAAAAAAGTGAAATCTGTATTTTACATTGAAAAGATGACATTTGTATATTATTTTGAAAAAAGTGAAATCTGTATTTTACATTGAAAAGATGACATTTGTATATTATTTTGAAAAAAGTGAAATCTGTATTTTACATTGAAAAGATGACATTTGTATATTATTTAGAGAAAAGTGAAATCTGTATTTTACATTGAAAAGATGACATTTGTATATTATTTTGAAAAAAGTGAAATCTGTATTTTACATTGAAAAGATGACATTTGTATATTATTTTGAAAAAAGTGAAATCTGTATTTTACATTGAAAAGATGACATTTGTATATTATTTTGAAAAAAGTGAAATCTGTATTTTACATTGAAAAGATGACATTTGTATATTATTTTGAAAAAAGTGAAATCTGTATTTTACATTGAAAAGATGACATTTGTATATTATTTTGAAAAAAGTGAAATCTGTATTTTACATTGAAAAGATGACATTTGTATATTATTTTGCAAGGACTCGCATTGAGCACAAATTCATCGTCATTATAAAGCTTTTATTTAAAAAAAAAAAAAAAACAAGTTTTGTACATTTAATAACTTAATGTAAAAATATGACAAAAATTAATACTTGAAATAATATAACAATACTATATACACTAAAATGATATAAAAGTATGGCACTTTCCTCACATAAACATGGTGAAATCTCTTTCTAGTTTTAAGAATGTGTAACAAAAATTAACCTATTTCTATATAGATTTATATAAAAAACGAACAAAAATTATGACAAGGAAAAAACCTGCAATGTTAATATTTACAGAAACAGACTAAAAAAAATATTTAAAAAAATGGGTTTAAAAAAATTGTGGTTAAAATGTAAGTTTCTTGAATATATTTCATTTACATGTTTAGTAACTATTTACACAGAATAATTTTGTAACATAATAATGTGTTACTAATTTATTGACATCTGTTACTCAATAGTTTCTCATATAATTCTCTCTCTCTCTCTCTCTCTCTGCGATCAGGACTCAGAGTAGGATTCCAGACTCTCACATGAAGTCAGCTGTCAGGTTAAGTGTGTTGATCGCCCACACAGACAGAACATCACAATTAGAGTCTGCCAGATCTACTCTGATTGAACACCCGTTAAAATGTTGCACTGTGTTCTGCGTATAATTCTAATCTATTATTCAATCCTAGTTACCACTCATTCATTTGTGAAATGTTACTATTTATTTCTGAAGAAACAATCAATGAAACACTCAAAATGTTCTCATAAACCACTAAATCTCACTTCACTTGTCTCATCTGTCAATCCATCCATACGAGATTGAGAGCAAAAAAGTTGGCATTTATATTTTTAAAAATCACTTTCTCATTTAAATGCAAAATTCAGAACACACCGCATTTTCAGACAACAACACTGCTACCAATAATACTTATTTACCAAAAGTCATCAATACACACCAACTTATAGCAACAAAAATACAACCCTGAGTTTTTTTGCATAAATATAGATCTTTGAATAAAAATATAATTCATTACAATTAAGGGAGATACGCTGGTTACCACACTCAAACAACATACTGGAAAATATGAAGACTATAAATAAATATTCAATCCGTCAGACGTGCTGAAGTCGGATGTGTTGGGCCGAAAGGCGAAAATATAACAGTTATACTGCAAACCACAACACAACGCAGACACGTCCACTACGTCCTTGTAAGGGCGGATGATGAAGAGGAATATTCTAGTCTACTACGATACTCTAGAATTTCCCCAGGCATGCAGAGTCATACACCACATAAGACACTGATAAGTTATCTTCATATCTATACAAGCGATATTACATGATTATATTTAAAGTGAATAATACAGGACACTTGCAACCAAACCCAGCATTCCCTCAATAAATTGTATACCAGGACTTCCTGTCAATATGGCGGATAGGCGGCAGGAAACATGGAGGCTCTGTCTGTAAAGTGTTCCTGGTTGCAGTTTGCTCATATCTCAAGTCCAGCTTGCTGCCGGAGCTACTGAGTTTAGAGCTCTGTGCACACCGTGAGATGTGTTTTTTCATCCGGATCCTACTTCGATATTCCGATTGCTTACGATGAATGATGATATCGTATGACGAAAGACTGTTCAGCTGCATTCACTTTCGGTCCCGCTTGGCCTTATGTCTTTTGGCGTGTGCTGTAGCTAATATGATGGGACCTGCAGCTGCCTTTCTTTTTTTGGATCCTTCAATGAGATTAATTTTAATTTGGATGATTCCAATGGCACGGGCGGTTGGACAATTATGAACTTTAGTGCCATGGCCAAAAAATGATGATTGTTTCTTCCTAATATTGAAAATTAGCTCTCTTTTTGCTTTGACCTCTCTCAGAACATCTTCATTACTCTTCTTAGCTGCCCATGGTATTCTCAATATTCTTCTGTAAAATCACATTTCTACAGACTCCAGTGATTTTCTTGTCTGTTGTCCTATTGTCCATGACTCGCATCCATTTTTGTCAGGTCGAGTAATTTTACCTGCTACTGTATGTAGTAAACAGTACAACCTGTGGCTGCCCTGCTGTCCTGCTGCCTTGCGGGTAAACTTCTATCTATCTATTGACCTTTCGAGCCGTAACCGGCCCATAGGGCGTAGACCAAGATACACCTTCTCCTATATGAATTTTTGTTCTAGCAGTTTTCTTTTAAAGATATTTTATCAAATCTCGCCATCTGTCTCTGTTCTGTGCAAGCAGTTCTATCTCATTGAGGGAGCCGATTCCTGCTGCTCTTGCCTCTCTCATCAATGTTCTTCTCAGTGTCTCCCTGGGTCTTCCTCTTTTTCTTTTACCTGTTGTTTCCCATATGAGGGCTTGCTTTGCTATTCGATTATTATCTCTTCTCATCACATGTCCAACGTATGACCATCGTCTTTTCTTGTAAACTTACCCCGAAGTAAAACAACCCCACTGCCTTGTGGGTGAGACTTTTTAGTCAAATGCTAGTGGAGCCAACCGTAAACAAACCGACGGAAGGCAACAGAAAACCACCGTCGTAACTTCTTTGTACAATCAAAACCCATTACAGAAATGATGAATTCAGTTGTGAATCATATATCACCCTGCTTATACATATTACATTACATATTCACATTTTATAATATTATTATATATGACTTTAATTAGATTATATATTCATATCAATGTATTACTGTGTTATATTCATTACATTAATTCATATATACATATATATATATATATATATATGTATACACACACACACATATACATATATATTATTTTCAGATAATATTTCATTTTTCATGAATTATATAATTATATATGATTTTCATTGAATTATATGCATATGTCACATGTTTATATTACATTACATTTATAGATTCCATTTTCAGCGTTGGCATAAGATAACATACTGAAGTTATCTGAATACCTTACGTAATGCCTAAGATAGCATGCTGAAGTTATCAGAATACCTTGTGGAATGTCTAAGATAACATGCTGAAGTTATCTGAATACCTTATGGAATGTCTAAGATAACATGCTGAAGTTATCTGAATACCTTATGGAATGTCTAAGATAACATGCTGAAGTTATCTGAATACCTTACAGAATGTCTAAGATAACATGCTGAAGTTATCTGAATACCTTACAGAATGTCTAAGATAACATGCTGAAGTTATCTGAATACCTTACAGAATGTCTAAGATAACATGCTGAAGTTATCTGAATATCTTACAGAATGTCTAAGATAACATGCTGAAGTTATCTTAATATCTGACGGAATGCCCACAAATGTATTAGGTCAATTCAGCCAAATAATTAACCTCATTGGCTTTGACTAATTGGCTTTGACTAATGACCAACATTTTTGCAAACAACAATTTTGCAAATTAACAAATATTTCTAATCAACGATATGTGTGTATTGATAAATCATCTTTACCCTCTGGTTTAATATGTCCCCAGAGCACACTCTATTTTACCAGCGCGTTAACAAACATTTTTGGTGTAAGAATAGCTCGCAGATGAAGAAACAAAATGTTTTTACTATTTGCACAACTGTCTTGGCTATAGATTTTAAAATGTATGCATAGCCAAAAGCAGATGTGAAACCTCAAACTGACAGATTAATACCGACGTTAATTTATATCCTTTCTACATCAAAATTAAACCGAAAGGCCAGAAAGGACACGAAGTCACATCCGATTATTAATCACAAAAACTCTGACTGAATATCCATGCTTATAAAGCATACAAGTCCATAGACAGCAATGGTGAAGGTTCTTAGAGATGGTTGGTCCAGCAGACGGTTTTCCTTAGGAGAGAAGAGAGTTGAAGATGTTCGCTAGAATCATCATGGCTGCCAGACTTATCACACTCAGAGATGCTCTGTGGAATACAAAAATACATTAATATATCTCATGTTGTTTATTCTTTTCTGTCTATACAGCAACAAAAAAGGTCTCAGTCTGAATAGTAAGAAAACAGAAGTAATGTTCATATCAAAGAAACAATCATCACCAGCATGCAGCATAAAAATAAACATGACAAATCTGAAACAAGTGCAATGCGTCAAATACTTGGTTACAATAATAACATCAGATGGAAGATGCACCACAGAAATAAAAAGCAGAATAGCTCAGGCCAAAATAGCATTTTAGAAAATGAGAAACATCTTATGCAACAAATCTATGTCACTAGAAGTGAGAAAGAGAGTTCATCGGTGCTCTATAGAACCAATTCTGACCTACTGAAGTGAATCATGGACAGTAGACAAACAAATGAAAAGACGATTAGAGGCCACAGAGATGGGATTTCTCAGAAGAATGTTGAAAGTTCCCTATCTATCTATCTATTGACCTTTCGAGCCGTAACCGGCCCATAGGGCGTAGACCAAGATACACCTTCTCCTATATGAATTTTTGTTCTAGCAGTTTTCTTTTAAAGATATTTTATCAAATCTCGCCATCTGTCTCTGTTCTGTGCAAGCAGTTCTATCTCATTGATGGAGCCGATTCCTGCTGCTCTTGCCTCTCTCATCAATGTTCTTCTCAGTGTCTCCCTGGGTCTTCCTCTTTTTCTTTTACCTGTTGTTTCCCATATGAGGGCTTGCTTTGCTATTCGATTATTATCTCTTCTCATCACATGTCCAACGTATGACCATCGTCTTTTCTTTATTACTGAAGATATTAGTGGTTGATTGGCGATTTCTCTAATTTCCTCGTTTGTTTTGAATTCGTTCCATTCTATACCAAGTATTTTCCTTAGACATTTATTTTCGAATGCGTTGAACTTTGTTTCTATATCTCTTGTTGTTTTCCAGCTTTCACACGCATACGTAAGGGTTGATAGTACATTTGATTTGAATAGCCTAAGTTTTGTGTTTGTGCTAATGAGTTTTGATTTCCACAACTTTTCAAGGCTTCTGAAAGACATTGCTGCTTTAGCCAGTCTGATTCTAATTTCTTTGCTCGTATCCCCTTCTCGATCAATGTGACTTCCAAGATAGATAAAGTGATCGATCTCTTCTACTGGTTTGTTTTCCATGTATATTTTGTCACTTGTTGGAATTAAACTTTTCATGACTTTAGTCTTTTCATGATTGACCTCAAGCCCAATTTTGCTGGCTATTGATGATAGTTCATTTGTGTTTTCCTGCATCGTTTTTATCTGACTGCTGATGAAAGTTCCCTGGACAGCTAAAAAGACCAATGAGGAAGTTCTCAAAGAGGCTAATACAAAAAGGGAACTCCTAAAAAACAGAAAGAAACAATCATTATTTTTCGGTCACATCATGAGAAGAGGAAAGTTGGAATACTTGGTTACAACTGGCAAAATAAATATAATAAAGCTATAGCGCAGGTTCAGATGAAAAATCAGGACACGAACGCAGATACGAGCACTGACCATGTGACCCAGCTCATTGTCTGTTTCATAAAGTATATTTATCAACATTGTCTGTTTCATAACGTATATTTATCAACATCGTCTATTTCATAACGTATATTTATCAACATCGCCTGTTCATAACGTGTGCTATGGTGCTGTCCTTAATCCTCCATCATGAAACAGGACAACAAGTCAAGATTGCATGATCACAACACTTGAAAGATGAAGCAGAAGAAGAACAAGTGTCTAGCTTTATAAGAGAAAAGCGCAACAGATACATCGGTCATGTGCTGAGAATGAAAGAAGAAAGACTTCCCCGTCAGGCATTCATGTGGAAACCACCTGGTAAAAGAAAACAAGACAGATCAAGAGAATAGCTATGTAGAACAACTGTCTGGTTTCTTTTCTCTTTGCTTCCCTCGATCTCTTCGTCCCTCAATTTTCCCAGTTGTTACAATATATTCCAGCTGTTCTCTTCTCATTACATGGCCAAAAAATGATAATTGTTTCTTCCTAATTTTGGAAATTAGCTTTCTTTTTGCTTTGGCCTCTTGAGAACGTATTCATTACTCCTCTTAGCTGTCCATGGTATACTCAACATTCTTCTGTAAAACCGTATTTCTACAGCCTCCAGTGATTTTCTTGTCTTTTGTCCTATTGTCCATGATTCACATCCATATGTTAAGACTGGCTCTACATAACATTTAAGCAACTCTCTTTAAGAACCGGATCTCAGGTGTAGTTTAATTTCTAAGCGAATTTCTTAAATTGTTGAATTTTGTCAAAATTTGTCAACAATAATATTTTACTTGTGTAGTTTATAGTATCAGTTAAACATCACGAACAAAGCTTACCTGGCAGCATCTCCACATAAAGCTTGTAGCCATACTGGCTTGCCTGCAATTGGCTTCTCGTGTGTTAATCTTCTCTGGCTCAGGTCCATTATCACATAACTAAAGACAAGCCAAAATAATAAATTGAGAATTATGTCTTTGATTGCATTTCTCAATCAGGCACTCTAGTCTTTATTGAAATGTTTTTTCTCGTGGGTGTTATTAATTTAAATCGCTCCAGACTTCAAGCAGAATGTTTTCATCACGTATTTTATACGTTGTTGTTGTTCTTCTTATTCATTCTTCTACTTCTTCTTCTTCTACCTTTCAGCTCCATGTGGAGCATAGGTCTTCAACAAACACTCTCTAAGCTGTTCTGTTTCTTGCCATTCTTTTAAGATCATTCCATGTCTTCCTCATCATCTTTATCGCTAGTTCCACCTGCCTTCTCCAAGAATATTTTGGTCTTCCTCTTTGTCTTTTCCCCTGGCGATTCCAAAAAAGGGTAGGCCCTATGTCATGTAATACTATCAGTTGGCTTCCGCAATGCTTGTCCTATCCAGCGCCCTTGTCATAGTTATATCTCTTTGTCCACTGGCATTTGACTGGTATTTTCTCATTGTTCTAAATGAGTAATTTTGTCCTGCCATTTCCATTCTTGTATTCTGTGTAAGCATCCATTAATGCAGGTTTGTATCTTAGTGACTGCCATTTTTGTTGCTTTGTCATTTTGGTCGTTACTTATTTAGATATCTTTTTTAAAAAAATATTATGGAATGTTGATTTGCCCTTTCCTATCTCATCATCACCATCTTCATTAACATCACCATCATGATAATGGTCATCATCATCATCGTCGTTGTCGTCATCATCATCATCAATATCATCATCATCATCATCATCATCACTATCACCATCACTAACATCATCATCATCATCAATAACATCACCATCATCATCATCATCACTATCACCATCACTAACATCATCATCATTACTACCATCATCATCATCATCAATCACTATCAACATCATCATCACTATCACCATCACTAACATCATCATCATTATCAATAACATCACCATCATCATCATCATCACTATCACCATCACTAACATCATCATCATTACTACCATCATCATCATCATCACTATCACCATCACTAACATCATCATCATTACTACCATCATCATCATCACTATCAACATCATCAACATCATCATCACTATCACCATTACTAACATCATCATCATCATCACTATCATCATCACCATCATTAACATCATCATCATCATTATCATTAACATCATCACCATCATCACTATCACCATCATCATCATCATTATCACTAACATCATCATCACCATCATCACTATCACCATCATCATCATCATTATCACTAACATCATCATCACCATCATCACTATCACCATCATCATCATCATTAACATCATCATCACCGTCATCATCAAAATGCTTGTCCCTGCAGGACCTTGACCTACATGATAACTACTCTTGATTTCTTCTCTGCCATGCTCAAGATGTCCAACGTCTGCGGCAGTCATTCCCAGCTTGTTTGTGATATCTTGTACCCCCGTTTTTTTCTAGGTCTTTCCGCCTCTCTTGCTTACCTTGAACTATGCCATCAATAATTATATTCTCTAAGTTATTATGTCATTTTTCCCCTTCCCACTTTTATAATTTTCATTTCTCTTCTAGTATTCTTGAGGTCTTTGCAGATTCTTTATATATTTGTCATGTTGGCTTACATCTGTGGGCCATACCTTTGCTCTTTGGCTGTTAAGAGCGATGCAATCTTGTAGTATGTGTTTAGAGATCTCCTTGCTTGCTCCATCTACTTGCTTGTTCCGCCTACTTGCTTGCTCCTTATACTTGCTTGCTCCATCTACTTACTTGCTCCGTATACCTGCTTGCTCCATCTACTTATTTGCTCCGTATACCTGCTTGCTCCATCTACTTGCTTGCTCCATCTACTTATTTGCTCCGTATACTTGCTTGTTCCGTCTACTTGCTTGCTCCATCTACTTATTTGCTCCATCTACTTGCTTGCTCCATCTACTTATTTGCTCCTTATACTTGCTTGCTCCATCTACTTGCTTGCTCCATCTACTTATTTGCTCCTTATACTTGCTTGCTCCATCTACTTATTTGCTCCATCTACTTACTTGCTCCTTATACTTGCTTGCTCCATCTACTTACTTGCTCCATATACTTGCTTGTTCCATCTACTTGCTTGCTCCATCTACTTACTTGCTCCTTATACTTGCTTGTTCCATCTACTTGCTTGCTCCATCTACTTACTTGCTCCATCTACGTGCTTGCTCCATCTACTTATTTGCTCCATCTACTTGCTTGCTCCATCTACTTGCTTGCTCCATCTACTTACTTGCTCCTTATACTTGCTTGCTCCATCTACTTGCTTGCTCCATCTACTTATTTGCTCCTTATACTTATTTGCTCCATCTACTTGCTTGCTCCATCTACTTACTTGCTCCGTATACTTGCTTGCTCCATCTACTTATTTGCTCCTTATACTTATTTGCTCCATCTACTTATTTGCTCCTTATACTTATTTGCTCCATCTACTTGCTTGCTCCATCTACTTACTTGCTCCTTATACTTGCTTGCTCCATCTACTTATTTGCTCCATCTACTTGCTTGCTCCATCTACTTGCTTGCTCCATCTACTTACTTGCTCCTTATACTTGCTTGCTCCATCTACTTGCTTGCTCCATCTACTTATTTGCTCCTTATACTTATTTGCTCCATCTACTTGCTTGCTCCATCTACTTGCTTGCTCCATCTACTTGCTTGCTCCATCTACTTACTTGCTCCTTATACTTATTTGCTCCATCTACTTGCTTGCTCCATCTACTTATTTGCTCCTTATACTTGCTTGCTCCATCTACTTATTTGCTCCATCTACTTGCTTGCTCCATCTACTTATTTGCTCCATCTACTTACTTGCTCCTTATACTTGCTTGCTCCATCTACTTACTTGCTCCTTATACTTGCTTGCTCCATCTACTTACTTGCTCCATCTACTTATTTGCTCCGTATACTTGCTTGCTCCATCTACTTACTTGCTCCTTATACTTGCTTGCTCCATCTACATGCTTGCTCCATTTACTTACTTGCTCCTTATACTTGCTTGCTCCATCTACTTACTTGCTCCGTATACTTGCTTGCTCCATCTACTTACTTGCTCCGTATACTTGCTTGCTCCATCTACTTATTTGCTCCATCTACTTGCTTGTTCCGTCTACTTGCTTGCTCCATCTACTTATTTGCTCCGTATACGTGCTTGCTCCATCTACTTGCTTGCTCCATCTACTTGCTTGTTCCGTCTACTTGCTTGCTCCATCTACTTGCTTGTTCCGTATACGTGCTTGCTCCATCTACTTATTTGCTCCATCTACTTGCTTGTTCCGTCTACTTGCTTGCTCCATCTACTTGCTTGCTCCATCTACTTGCTTGCTCCATCTACTTGTTTGCTCCATCTACTTGCTTGTTCCGTCTACTTGTTTGCTCCATCTACTTGCTTGCTCCATCTACTTGCTTGCTCCATCTACTTGCTTGCTCCATGTACTTGCTTGCTTCATATACTTACTTGCTTTATCTCCTTGCTTGCTCCATCTACTTGCTTGCTCCATCTACTTGCTTGCTCCATCTACTGCTTGCTCCATCTACTTGCTTGCTCCATCTACTTGCTTGCTCCATCTACTTGCTTGCTCCATCTACTTGCTTGCTCCATCTACTGGCTTGCTCCATCTACTTGTTTGCTCCATCTACTTGCTTGTTCCGTCTACTTGCTTGCTCCATCTACTTGCTTGCTCCATCTACTTGCTTGCTCCATCTACTTGCTTGCTCCATCTACTTGCTTGCTCCATGTACTTGCTTGCTTCATATACTTACTTGCTTTATCTCCTTGCTTGCTCCATCTACTTACTTGTTCCGTCTACTTGTTTGCTCCATCTACTTGCTTGCTCCATCTACTTGCATTCTCAATCTACTTGCTTGCTCCACAGTTACAGACATCAGAGTCTAAGAGACCTGATTTGTTGAAGACGTACTCTGAGATCACTTTGCCATGTTAAGGAATACATAACCATCAAGCTACAGCAACCATCAGTATGTATACCCTTTATAATCTACTAATACTGGAAGAGCACCAATGAGCCTGTCTGGAATGCAATGGTGTAAACTTTGACAACTTCAAAATCAAATCAACATGAACAAAGTGTTACCTGTCTTCTGTAACTGCATACAAATTGTTATCAATCCATCGAGCTGCAAACTTGACTCCTCTTGGCATCTCCCCGCTAAAAATTGAGATCGGGCGGTAGTTAATCCTACTTGGTCGATCCACATCAAAGGTCCACCAGTATTGATTCTAAATATGATATTAAAGTTATACATGTCAAAATTAATTGATTATCAAATTTTAAACTTTTGTTGGATATATCTGTCTGTTTGTCTATCTATTTGCATCTCTGTCTATACATCTATTGAGTTATTTGTCTATATAATCTACTAACTACTTTATACATCTATTGAGTTATTTGTCTATATAATCTACTAACTACTTTATACATCTATTGAGTTATTTGTCTATATAATCTACTAACTACTTTATACATCTATTGAGTTATTTGTCTATATAATGTACTAACTACTTTATACATCTATTGAGTTATTTGTCTATATAATCTACTACCTACTTTATACATCTATTGAGTTATTTATCTATATAATCTACTAACTACTTTATACATCTATTGAGTTATTTGTCTATATAATCTATCTATCTATCTATTGACCTTTCGAGCCGTAACCGGCCCATAGGGCGTAGACCAAGATACACCTTCTCCTATATGGATTTTTTTGTTCTAGCAGTTTTCTTTTAAAGATATTTTATCAAATCTCGCCATCTGTCTCTGTTCTGTGCAAGCAGTTCTATCTCATTGAGGGAGCCGACTCCTGCTGCTCTTGCCTCTCTCATCAATGTTCTTCTCAGTGTCTCCCTGGGTCTTCCTCTTTTTCTTTTACCTGTTGTTTCCCATATGAGGGCTTGCTTTGCTATTCGGTTATTATCTCTTCTCATCACATGTCCAACGTATGACCATCGTCTTTTCTTTATTACTGAAGATATTAGTGGTTGATTGGCGATTTCTCTAATTTCCTCATTTGTTTTGAATTCGTTCCATGCTATACCAAGTATTTTCCTTAGACATTTATTTTCGAATGCGTTCAACTTTGTTTCTATATCTCTTGTTGTTTTCCAGCTTTCACACGCATACGTAAGGGTTGATAGTACATTTGATTTGAATAGCCTAAGTTTTGTGTTTGTGCTGATAAGTTTTGATTTCCACAACTTTTCAAGGCTTCTGAAAGACATTGCTGCTTTAGCTATTCTGATTTTAATTTCTTTGCTCGTATCCCCTTCTCGATCAATGTGACTTCCAAGATAGATAAAGTGATCGATCTCTTCTACTGGTTTGTTTTCCATGTATATTTTGTCACCTGTTGGAATTAAACTAGTCATGACTTTAGTCTTTTCATGATTGATCTCAAGCCCAATTTTGCTGGCTATTGATGATAGTTCATTTGTGTTTTCCTGCATCGTTTTTATCTGACTGCTGATGAGGACTATGTCATCAGCAAAGTCGAGGTCCTCCAAATGGTCTCCTTGTATCCATTCGATGCCTTTATTACCAGTGCAGCATTTCTTCATTATGAAGTCCATAACAATTCCAAATAACAAGGGCGATAAAATACATCCTTGTTTAACCCCAGTTTCTATTGGGAAACATTCGCTCAGTCCTTCCTCTGTTCGAACTGCACATGTGTAACCATCATACATGTCTTTGATAATATTTATGATTTTTGATGGTAAACCATATTGCTTCAGAATTTTCCACAAAGAATCTCTATGAATACTATCAAATGCTTTTTTGAAGTCGATGAAGTTAAGTACAAAAGGTTTTTGCTTTTCAATGTGTTCCTCCAATATAAGTCGTAGAGTGAAAATGTGGTCAATACAGCTTCTCCCTTTTCTAAACCCAGCCTGTTCTTCACGCATTACTGTATCTATTGAATCCTGTATTCTATTTAGGATGATTTTGCAGAATAACTTTGAGGCAACTGACAAAAGTGTCACGCCTCTCCAGTTGTTACAATCTCTAAGATTGCCCTTTTTTGGGATCTTAACAATGATTCCTTTTTTCCATTTATGAGGCGTCTTCTCTGTTTTCCAAATGATGTTGAACATTTTTTGGAGATGTATTAGATTATGGCTATCAATTGCCTTGAGGATCTCAGCTGTTAACTTATCCTCTCCAGCAGCCTTGTTATTGGTCATAAGCTTTAAGGTGGTTTCTATTTCACTCAAGGTGAAGTCATCTAAATTTACATTTATTCTGCTGCTGGTGTTTCAGTTTCAAAATCTATTAAACTGTGGGGTAGTGGACGGTTAAGAATTTCTTTGAAGTGTTCCGCCCAACGGGCTTTTATGTCTGCGCTTGTTGTTAGCATTGATCCAGATTTGTCTAGAATTGGTGTTCCACTGGATGTATAGGTGTTTGTCAGCATCTTTTGCACAGTATAAAGAGTTCTGCTGTCTCCTGTAATTGCAGCTGTTTCTGCTTTCTCTGCCAAATTGTCTATATAAGCTCTTGTATCTCTTCTTGCTGAACTTTTCACTTTGTTGTCTAATTCTTTGTATGTTGCTTTTGCCAGAACCTTTCCAAGATCTGTCTTTACATTAGTCATGGCTCTCTTCGCTTCTCTTCTTTCTTTGATGTATTTCCACGTGGTGTCTGAGATCCAAGCTCGTTTGATATACACTTTATACATCTATTGAGTTATTTGTTTATATAATGTACTAACCACTTTATACATCAATTGAGTTATTTATCTATATAATCTACTACCTACTTTATACATCTATTGAGTTATTTATCTATATAATCTACTAACTACTTTATACATCTATTGAGTTATTTGTCTATATAATCTACTACCTACTTTAAAAGCTATGAGTGAGAGAAACAATAAACAATTAAAAATACGCTTCGTTGACAACGGTCTAGTGAAGATCCGCCGTCATCTTGGACGCACCAAAAACCTATGGACATGTTCGGAGTGCAATGATGATGACCCGCTAATAACTCAACAACTCAATAACTCAAGTGAGTAAAATTATTATTTGCCTTGACTCGTGAAGAGAGTAAGAGAAAATACATAAATATTTGTAAAAGTGTAATGATTCAGCTGCATGTGAGCCTATGCCCTTTAGCTAAACATCTTGCAGTGGTATCTGTAAATATTTGAGAGTTGTTATTTTGATCCGTATTCCAGCCATATGTCCTTGTATCTTCTACACGAAGAAGCAGCTAAGGAAAACCACCTCTATATTATAAAGACGTCTGCAAATATGACATTAGTACACTCAACAATAACATAACTGATTAGAAAGACTGATTCATCAAGAGAACAAATATTATTAAGGCATAATCCCATTGATATGGGAGCCGCGATAGCTCAGAGGTTAGTGAACTGGACTACAAAGGACAAGAGGTAGGGTTCGATCCCAACCGACGGCTTTCGGGTTCACCCAGTCTTGATTGGGTACCGGATTTTTTTAAATGAGAAAGTAAAGCGGCACGGGCGTAATACCGACCACATTGCCCCAAAAATCATGTGCCGAAGGTTTGTAAAATTTATGGTCAATAACACCATATTCCCTACACGCCATGTGGCGTGACGGGGGCTCTTTACTTACTTTAATTATTACATTAATGGCGTCTACTGGGGGAACGTATAGTACTAGGGAATAAAGGCCAGTTGGTCTGAGCAGTCACCACTGGATTTTCAGATCTAACGTTTTTTTTTTTACATTTAATCTATATAGAAGCGTAATGTTGAGAAGATATTGAGAATACCATGAACAGCTAAGAGTAATGAAAACATTATGAAAGAGGCCAAAGCAAAGCGAGAACTAATTCCCAATATCAAGAAGAAATAATCATCATTTTTTGGCCATGTAAAGAGAAGGGAGCAGCTGGAATATATTGTAACAACTGGGAAAAATGAGGGACGCAGAGATCGAGGGAAGCAAAAAGAAGAGATACCAGACAGCTTAAGAGAATGGCTTGATAGAGGGTTAACAACATAAATGATAAATAACTGTCGAGATCGAAAGTTGTGGAGAGACATGATCACCTACGCCATGGTACTTGATAATGAGCAGCGTAATTAACACAGATCTGTAGTATGTGAGTTCAGACTAAAGGAAAGTAGAACAAGCCACATCTCTGACCAGATCCTTACAGGGCACTAAGACCAAATGTCTGTAACGAGTCTTACCGGATCCTACCACAACAATGTATGTGAGGTAATACCGTTAAAGCCATCATCAAGTGCAGAAAAAAAGCTGAGGGTTAACAGTTTCACAAGTTTATGGACATTCTTGAACGTAATGTGGCTCAATACAACTGATATGTGCAAACAATTGAAAGTACTGTGGCTGAATACAACTGATATGTGCAAACAATTGAAAGTACTGTGGCTGAATACAACTGATATGTGCAAACAATTGAACGTAATGTGGCTGAATACAACTGATATGTGCAAACAATTGAACGTAATGTGGCTGAATACAACTGATATGTGCAAACAATTGAACGTAATGTGGCTGAATACAACTGATATGTGCAAACAATTGAAAGTACTGTGGCTCAATACAACTGATATGTGCAAACAATTGAAAGTACTGTGGCTCAATACAACTGATATGTGCAAACAATTGAAAGTACTGTGGCTGAATACAACTGATATGTGCAAACAATTGAAAGTACTGTGGTGATTGATGTAATGTCATTATAGGTGTAATGAAGTGATAGATGCAATGAAAGTGGTAATGAGGTGAGAGATGTAATGTGATGATAGTAGCAATGAGATGATAGATGCAATGTGGTGATAGTAGTAATGTGGTGATAGTAGTAATGTGGTGATAGTAGTAATGTGGTGATAGTAGTAATGTGGTGATAGTAGTAATGTGGTGATAGTAGTAATGTGGTGATAGTAGTAATGTGGTGATAAATGTAATGAGGTGATAAAAGTAATAAGGTGATAGATGTAATGTGATGATAGAAGTAATGTAGTGCTAGAAGTAATGTAGTGCTAGAAGTAATGTGGTGATAGAAGTAATGTGATGATAGAAGTAATGTGGTGAGAGAAGTAATGTGATGATAGAAGTAATGTGATGAGAGAAGTAATGTTATGATAGAAGTAATGTGATGAGAGAAGTAATGTTATGATAGAAGTAATGTGATGAGAGAAGTAATGTTATGATAGAAGTAATGTGATGAGAGAAGTAATGTTATGATAGAAATAATGTGATGATAGATGTAATATGATGACAGATGTAATGTGGTAATAGTAGTGTAGTAATGTGGTGATAGAAGTAATGTTATGATAGAAGTAATGTGGTGATAGAAGTAATGTGGTGAGAGAAGTAATGTTATGATAGAAGTAATGTGATGATAGATGTAATATGATGACAGATGTAATGTGGTGATAGTAGTGTAGTAATGTGGTGATAGAAGTAATGTTATGATAGAAGTAATGTTATGATAGAAGTAATGTGATGATAGAAGTAATGTGATGATAGAAGTAATGTGGTGATAGAAGTAATGTGATGATAGACGTAATATGGTGATAGAAGTAATGTGATGATAGAAGTAATGTGATGATAGAAGTAATGTGATGATAGAAGTATGGTGAGAGAAGTAATGGATGATAGAAGTAATTTGATGATAGATGTAATATGATGACAGATGTAATGTGGTGATAGTAGTGTAGTAATGTGGTGATAGAAGTAATGTGATGATAGAAGTAATATGAAGACAGATGTAATGTGGTATCATAAATGTGTGAGCTGTTGTTTAACTGACCCCAAATAGAAGCAGGCGAGAGCTCCCGTCACTCTGGTCTAACGTTACGGTGTACTGTGGACGCTCGGAAACTGAAAACTGCGTAGTGACCTGGGGTAACCTTTCTCCAGCTGATTTTCTCTGTACGCCCATATAGTTTCGTCTGAAACAATTTCAAAAACGTGAAGTTATAAACATGAAGTTATAAACTTCCTCTTCTTCTTCTTTCCTTCGTCATTTGCCTTTCAGCGTCGAGGGCAAATATAATTTGCGGTCTTTTGCTCTTCTGTTCGCCTCTGCTGCTGTTATGTTTCCTAGTGCTTCTAATATTCCATCCATCCATCTTTTTCGTGGTCGACCATTAGGTCTGGTATTCTCACGCTTGTTGAAGGCTCGTTGTGTTGTGTTTTGATCTTTTTGACTTGTCACGTGGCCAAACCATTTTATCTGTTGTTTCTTTATATATTCTAAGGCGGGGACTATTCCTAGCTTTTTTTTCTCAGTTCTTCATTTCTGATCTTATCTCTCAGACTGTTTCCTGTCATTCGTCTAACACATTTAATCTCAGTAGATGTTATTTTCTTATTGTTCTTGCATCTAGGGTCCAGGTCTGGCATTGGTAGCACAATGTTGGGATGAAGATTGTACTATATAGGGCTCGTTTGCCTCTAGAGTTATTTCCTTGTTGGGCACAAGTGGTGATAGCTGTCCAATGATTGGACAATAAGTTATAAACTTGAGGGTATTAACGTGGTTTTATCAGAACATTGCAAATATTTTTTTTTTAGTTGAAATTAGAATTGAGAACACACATAATTAAACCCAGCAGAAATATTTAAGTTTGTATCTATGGACAAAATGATGTTCCGTATATTGGTATTGAGAACGTGGCCAGTACGGATATAAACCGCTAATCTGCACTAAGCATACGGACACATTAGAATAGCTGTGGCTGAATTCATCATCATCGAGTGCCATCTCCGCAACGAAGGTTGGCTACCATGTAGCGCCATTCTTGCTTTGATGGTGCAGGTTGTCATAGGCTGACTTGTCCATCTTTTGATGTTATTCGTCTATGTTAGTCTTGGTTTGCCTCTGCCTCTTTTACCTTGTATTTTCCCTTCCAAGATTACTTATAGTAGGCTGTTGTGTCTTTTAACATGGCCAAAAAATCGCATTTGTCTTGTTCTAATTGTGTTTAGTAGTTCCTTTTCATTTTTAGTTGTTTTAAGATTTCATTGTCTTTTTTCTTTTCTTTCCATCCAATTCTACCTATTTGTCTATATATCCACATTTCAAAGGTTTCAATTTTCTGTTCTGTTTTCTTGTCTAATGTCCATGTTTCTGCACAATACAGGAATATTGAGAAGATATAACATTTTTCTATTCTTAGTTTTAGCCCTGGTGTTATTTGTTTTGATGTTAGTATGTTCTTCGTGACATTAAAATTACTTTTTGCTATTCCTATTCTTTTGTTTATTTCATTTGTGCATTTTCCATCACTGGTTATAGTATGTCCAAGGTAGTTGTAGTTCTGAACTGTCTCTAGGTCTATTCCTTAAATTTTGATATCCATTTGTGGGTTTTGAGTATTTTCTTTGTTTATGATCATAGTTTTAGTCTTTTTGATGTGACTGAATTAAAATACAAAAATATAAATTATTACTTTAAAAAATCACAGTTTTGATCCATTGTATCTATCTATCTATTGACCTTTCGAGCCGTAGCCGGCCCATAGGGCATAGACCAAGATACTCCTTCTCTTATCTAAATTGTTATTCTAGCAGTTTTAAATTCTTTTAAAGATATTTTATCAAATCACGCCATTTGTCTCTGTTCTGTGCAAGCAGCTCTATCTCATTGAAGGAACCGATTCCTGCTGCTCTTGCCACTCTCATCAATGTTCTTCTCAGTGTTTCTCTGGGTCTTCCTCTTTTCCTCTTACCTGTTGCTTCCCACATGAAGGCTTGCTTTGCTATTCGGTTATTATCTCTTCTCATCACATGACCAACATATGACCATCGTCTTTTCATTGTATGGTCAAACAATGTTGATTATTCTCAATCTCGATCTTTCCAGCGCCGTTAGATGTCAAATAAGAATTGTAATGTTTTTGTAGCGAAAAGAGAGCTAATTTCCGATATTAGGAAGAATCAATCATCATTATTTGGCCATGTAATGAGAAGAGAACAACTGGAATATAATGTAACAACTGGGACATTTGATGGACGAAAACATAGAGAGAAGCAAAGAGAAAAGATACCAGACAGCTTAATACGAGAATGGCCTGGCAGAAGGTGAACAACAGAAATGATAAATAACTGTCGAGGTTGAAAGTTGTGGAGAGACATGATCGCCTACGCCAGCCAGCATGGTACTTGATGATGATGATATTGTGATTATACCTTTGATAAAGTATATGGTCTGTTTCTTTAAAATTGAAAACACAACATCCGGCTCGACCGGAGCTTCCGGGAACACGTCGTTGAGCTCTTGTGACTTGATCAGGATGCCATGCTGCGTCAGAGAGTGCAGTTTCCCGTTGGCCACAGCAATGTAGACACGGCCTAACTTAACAGACGGGTCTGGTTGGAAATTAAAAGAAAATAAACAAATATGAGACATATTGGAACGGCAGAATAAAGATATGGCATTTATAAATAAGTAAGTCTTATGTGGTTTCTGAGATTTGACATTTATAAGTAGGTAAGTCTTATGCGGTTTCTGAGATTTGACATTTATAAGTAGGTAAGTCTTATGCGGTTTCTGAGATTTGACATTTATAAGTAGGTAAGTCTTATGCGGTTTCTGAGATTTGACATTTATAAGTAGGTAAGTCTTATGTGGTTTCTGAGATTTGACATTTATAAAGTAGGTAAGTCTTATGTGGTTTCTGAGATTTGACATTTATAAGTAGGTAAGTCTTATGTGGTTTCTGAGATTTGACATTTTTAAGTAGGTAGGTCTTCCATGGTCTCTGAGAGTTAACATTTTTAAGCAGATACGTCTTCTATGGTCTCTGAGAGTTAACATTTTTAAGCAGATACGTCTTCTATGGTCTCTGAGAGTTAACATTTTTAAGTAGATAGGTCTTCTATGGTCTCTGAGAGTTAACATTTTTATGTAGATAGGTCTACTGTAGTGCTAAAATTTGACATGCATTAAAATGTAGTTTTATGATTTCTGATATTTGGCATGTACGAGAATATATGTCTTCAACAAACGATTATCATATTTGCCAAGCAAGCAATTATTTCATTGATAAATGATCTAGACAACGATCTCTGCTCTGAGTCGAGTTCTAACATAACCAGAATATCATTTCAGTGTTTTCCATGACTGTGTGCCTAAATGTGTGAGATTAATGACAATTACCCTCAAAAACGGCATTAATGTTGACATCTGTACATAAGTTCACCGGAGCTTGTGTTGGAATCTCCCATCCAGGCCAGACGGTATAGTATGGAGATCTTGTCCTAGAAAGTTTAAAATAAAGAATTTATATTTATTTGTCGTTTCCCCGCTTATTCTTTTCATGACGTTTCACTAAGGATCAGTAATGTTATTGTAACTTATACAAGGAAAGGGAAAATACAAGAAAAAAGAGAGATCGCGGACGACAAAGAGAGAAAACACTAGATAGCTTGGTGTCATGGTATGGCAAACAGTCAACAATAGAACTGATACGATGCACTGTAGATAGAAGATTATGGTATGGCACATGATGATGATGGTGAACTTATACTATTTATGTTTTATTATTATAATTATTATTATTATCCATGTTTTGTTATTATTTCTTCTTCTTCGTCTTCTTTCCTTCCTCATTTACCTTTCAGCGTTGAGGGGAGATATAATTTGCGGTCTTTTGCTCTTCTGTTCGCCTCTGATGTTGTTATGTTTCCTAGTGTTTTCAGTATTCCGTCGATCCATCTTTTTCGTGGTCGGCTTTGGGTCTGGTGTTCCCGCAACGTTTATTGAAGGCTCGTTGTGTTATGTTTTGATCTTTCGGCAAAATCATTATTACTATCATCAATATTTTATTACTATTGTTATTTTGTGTGTATTTTATGATTATTATCATCATCATCTTTTTATTTTATTATAATTATTATCATCAATATTTTATTATAATTATTATCATCAATATTTTATTATAATTATTATCATCAATATTTTATTATAATTATTATCATCATCATCAATATTTTATATTTGTTATTTTTATTTGTAAAGTAAAAAGTAAAGTACCCCCCCCCCCCCCCCCCCCCACCGTCATGCCAAGTGGCGTATAGGGAAATATGATGTTAGTGACCCTATATTTTACAGACCTTCAGCACACGATTTTTGGGGTAATGTGGTCGGTATTACGCCCGTGCTGCTTTACTTTCCCAGAATAAAATCCGGTACCCATTTAAGGCTGGGTGAACCCGGAAGCCGTCGGTTGGGATCGAACCCTACCCCTTGTCCTTTGTAGTCCAGTTCACTAACCACTGAGCTATCGCGGCTCCCTTATTTTTTTAATTTTTTTTTAAATTTGTATTTTATTGTTATCATCAATATTATTATTATTATAACAACTCATTGACAGATCAAAACAAACAATAACAGTTAAGATAATACGATGGCGCTGATGAAGACATATCGTATGAAGGTCTGCTGAGGACAAAGCAAGAAAGGTCTTTATTTCAGTGGAATTTACAAGAAAAGAAAAACTGATGAAAGGTCAAGGTAAAGTACGAGATTTGAACCGGCGTCTTAGCAGGCGAGTTTTCACCCACAACTGCTCGGCCACCTACCCAGAAGTGTTCGGAGACTTCTGGATAGTGTCGCTTCAAGCATCGAAACTCACGATGCGAGGTGGCATTCCTCACTTTCCCAGAGTACTACCCTGGTACCCATTTCTGCTAGCGGCTGGGTCGACCGCGGGGGTATTTTTTTTTCCAACTACGAGTACAGTTCCCACTGCTTTCCGGGGGAACCGGAAACGGGGTGTCCGAGCGTGTGTGTGTTGTCCAAAATGATGAATGCCCAGACACGATGGCAAAGAAAAGATACGAGTGAAGATAATATATAACAAGAAAGGCTTATGCAAGTCAAGAGAGTAAATATTCAAGATAATGCTTTTGATTGGTCTGCCCGAAGAACTATAGATGATAAAGGAAGTAAGGAAGGAAGGAAAGAGAAGTGAAGAGAGAGAGAGAGAAATAAATTATTATTTATAATATGGAGTAAAATATGGACTAGATATGAATATCAAAAAGACTAAAACTATGATCATAAACAAAAAAAATTCTCAAGACCTGCAATTAAATATCACAGTTAAAGGAATACATCTGGAGACAGTTCAGAGCTACAACTACCTTGGACATATTGTAACCAGTGATGGACAATGTACAACTGAAATAACCAAAAGAATAGGAATGGCAGAACGTAATTTTAATGCCATGAAGAACATACTAACATCAAAACAAATAACACCAGGGCTAAAACTAAGATTAGCAAAATGTTATATCTTCTCAACATTCCTATAAGGTGCAGAAACATGGACATTAGACAAGAAAACTGAACAGAAAACTGAAGCCTTTGAAATGTGGATATATAGACAAATAGGTAGAATTGGATGGAAAGAAAAGAAAACAAACGATGACATTTTAAAACAACTAAAAATGAAAAGAGAACTACTAAATACAATTAGAACAAAACAAATGAAATTTTTGGGCCATGTTAAAAGACACAACAGCCTACTAAAAATAATATTGGAAGAGAAAATACAAGGTAAAAGAGGCAGTGGCAGACCAAGACTAACATGGACGAGTGACATCAAAAGATGAACAAGTCAACCTATGACAACCTGCACCATCAAAGAAAGAGACAGAGCGGAATGGCGCTCTATGGTAGCCAACCTTCGATGCGGAGACAACACTCAATGAGGATGATGGTGATGATAATGTTGATGATGATGATGATGATGTTGATGATGATGGTGAGTGTAAATAAAAATATAATATTTTTAAGATGACTAACCATGGATTGAGAGGAACTATCCTTGGGTCTGGGTTAATTATGTCTGGTCTTTGTGTCCTGTAGCGTAGGTCGGGTTGGTATGTCCTGTAGCGTGGGTCAGGTTGGTGTGTCCTGTAGCGTGGGTCAGGTTGGTGTGTCCTGTAGCGTGGGTCGGGTTGGTATGTCCTGTAGCGTGGGTCGGGTTGGTATGTCCTGTAGCGTGGGTCGGGTTGGTGTGTCCTGTAGCGTGGGTCGGGTTGGTATGTCCTGTAGCGTGGGTCAGGTTTGTATGTCCTGTAGCGTGGGTCAGGTTGGTGTGTCCTGTAGCGTGAGTCAGGTTTGTATGTCCTGTAGCGTGGGTCAGGTCGTTCTGTCTGGTAGCGTGGGTCAGGTTGTTCTGGTGTGTACCTTGATTCCGGTCGATGTGACCATAAGTTAGGGTTGAGTGTTTTTGGTCCGTTCCCATTCGGGTTGAAGTATCCTGTGTGAGATCATCAAAATATATTACAAGTCTGTGAATTTTTATGAAGAATAGGAAAAATTGGATGGAAAGAAAAGAAAACAAACGATGACGTTTTAAAACAACTAAAAATGAAAAGAGAACTCATCATCATCATGAGCATCAACATCCTCATCATCATCATCGAGTGCCGTCTTCGCATCGAAGGTTGGCTACCATGGAGCGCCATTCCGTTCTGTCTCTTGCTTTGATGGTGCAGGTTGTCATAGGCTGTCTTGTCCATCGTTTCTCGCCCATTTCATCATTTGTTCTCTTTTCGTTCCATCCAATTCATTCACATTTCAAATGCTTCAATTTTCTGTTCTGTTTTCTTGTCTAATGTCCATGTTTCTGCACCATATAGGAATATTGAGAAGATGTAACATTTTGCTATTCTTAGTTTTAGCCCTTGTGCTATTTGTTTTGATATTAGTATACTTTTTATGTCATTAAAATTAAAAATGAGAACTTCTAAACACAATTCAAACAAGGCAAATGAAATTTGTGGGGCATGTTAAAAGACACAGCCGCCTAATAAAGTAATCTTGGAAGGGAAAATACAAGGTAAAGGAGGCAGAGATAGGCCAAGACTATCAGGGACGAGTAACATAAAAAAAATGGACAAGCCATCTTATGACAACCTAACCCACCAATGCAAGAGACAGAGCAGATATTGTGTCTTGCTTGGATAGTGTAGGTTTTACTTCAGAAGGAGGAAGAGGAGAAGTAGAAGGAACAGAGGAGAAGCTGAAGGAAGAGGAGAAGTAGAAGGAACAGAGGAGAAGCTAAAGGAAGAGGAGAAGTAGAAGTAAGAGGAGAAGTAGAAGTAAGAGGAGAAGTAGAAGGAAGAGGAGAAGTAGAAAGAGGAGGAAAAGTAGAAGAAGTAGAAGGAAGAGGAAAAGTAGAAGGAAGAGGAGAAGTAGAAGGAAGAGGAGAAGTAGAAAGAGGAGGAAAAGTAGAAGAAGTAGAAGGAAGAGGAAAAGTAGAAGGAAGAGGAGAAGTAGAAGGAAGAGGAGAAGTGGAAGGAAGAGGAGAAGTAGAAGGAAGAGAAAGAAGTAGAAGGAAGAGATGAAGTAGAAGGAAGAGGAGAAGTAGAAGGAACAGAGGAGAAGCTGAAGGAAGAGGAGAAGTAGAAGTAAGAGGAGAAGTAGAAGGAAGAGGAGAAGTAGAAGGAAGAGATGAAGTAGAAGGAAGAGGAGAAGTAGAAAGAGGAGGAAAAGTAGAAGAAGTAGAAGGAAGAGGAAAAATAGAAGGAAAAGGAGAAATCGAAGGAAGAGGAGAAGTAGAAGGAAGAGGAGAAGTAGAAGGAAGAGAAAGAAGTAGAAGGAAGAGATGAAGTAGAAGGAAGAGGAGAAGTAGAATGAGGAGGAAAAGTAGAAGAAGTAGAAGGAAGAGGAAAAGTAGAAGGAAGAGGAGAAGTAGAAGGAAGAGGAGAAGTAGAAGGAAGAGGAGAAGTAGAAGGAAGAGGAGAAGTAGGAGGAAGAGGAGAAGTAGGAGGAAGAGGAGAAGTAGGAGGAAGAGGAGAAGTAGAAAGAAGAGGAGAAGTAGAAGGAAGAGGAGAAGTAGAAGGAAGAGGAGAAGTAGAAGGAAGAGGACAAGTAGAAGGAAGAGGAGAAGTAGAAGGAAGAGGAGAAGTAGAAGGAAGAGGAGAAGTAGAAGGAAGAGATGAAGTAGAAGGAAGAGGAGAAGTAGAAGGAACAGAGGAAAAGCTGAAGGAAGAGGAGAAGTAGAAGTAAGAGGAGAAGTAGAAGGAAGAGGAGAAGTAGAAAGAGGAGGAAAAGTAGAAGAAGTAGAAGGAAGAGGAAAAGTAGAAGGAAGAGGAGAAGTAGAAGGAAGAGGAGAAGTGGAAGGAAGAGGAGAAGTAGAAGGAAGAGAAAGAAGTAGAAGGAAGAGATGAAGTAGAAGGAAGAGGAGAAGTAGAAGGAACAGAGGAGAAGCTGAAGGAAGAGGAGAAGTAGAAGTAAGAGGAGAAGTAGAAGGAAGAGGAGAAGTAGAAGGAAGAGATGAAGTAGAAGGAAGAGGAGAAGTAGAAAGAGGAGGAAAAGTAGAAGAAGTAGAAGGAAGAGGAAAAGTAGAAGGAAGAGGAGAAGTAGAAGGAAGAGGAGAAGTAGAAGGAAGATGAGAAGTAGAAGGAAGAGAAAGAAGTAGAAGGAAGAGATGAAGTAGAAGGAAGAGGAGAAGTAGAAAGAGGAGGAAAAGTAGAAGAAGTAGAAGGAAGAGGAAAAGTAGAAGGAAGAGGAGAAGTAGAAGGAACAGAGGAGAAGCTGAAGGAAGAGGAGAAGTAGAAGGAACAGAGGAGAAGCTAAAGGAAGAGGAGAAGTAGAAGTAAGAGGAGAAGTAGAAGTAAGAGGAGAAGTAGAAGGAAGAGGAGAAGTAGAAAGAGGAGGAAAAGTAGAAGAAGTAGAAGGAAGAGGAAAAGTAGAAGGAAGAGGAGAAGTAGAAGGAAGAGGAGAAGTAGAAAGAGGAGGAAAAGTAGAAGAAGTAGAAGGAAGAGGAAAAGTAGAAGGAAGAGGAGAAGTAGAAGGAAGAGGAGAAGTGGAAGGAAGAGGAGAAGTAGAAGGAAGAGAAAGAAGTAGAAGGAAGAGATGAAGTAGAAGGAAGAGGAGAAGTAGAAGGAACAGAGGAGAAGCTGAAGGAAGAGGAGAAGTAGAAGTAAGAGGAGAAGTAGAAGGAAGAGGAGAAGTAGAAGGAAGAGATGAAGTAGAAGGAAGAGGAGAAGTAGAAAGAGGAGGAAAAGTAGAAGAAGTAGAAGGAAGAGGAAAAATAGAAGGAAAAGGAGAAATCGAAGGAAGAGGAGAAGTAGAAGGAAGAGGAGAAGTAGAAGGAAGAGAAAGAAGTAGAAGGAAGAGATGAAGTAGAAGGAAGAGGAGAAGTAGAATGAGGAGGAAAAGTAGAAGAAGTAGAAGGAAGAGGAAAAGTAGAAGGAAGAGGAGAAGTAGAAGGAAGAGGAGAAGTAGAAAGAGGAGGAAAAGTAGAAGAAGTAGAAGGAAGAGGAAAAGTAGAAGGAAGAGGAGAAGTAGAAGGAAGAGGAGAAGTGGAAGGAAGAGGAGAAGTAGAAGGAAGAGGAGAAGTGGAAGGAAGAGATGAAGTAGAAGGAAGAGGAGAAGTAGAATGAACAGAGGAGAAGCTGAAGGAAGAGGAGAAGTAGAAGTAAGAGGAGAAGTAGAAGGAAGAGGAGAAGTAGAAGGAAGAGATGAAGTAGAAGGAAGAGGAGAAGTAGAAAGAGGAGGAAAAGTAGAAGAAGTAGAAGGAAGAGGAAAAGTAGAAGGAAAAGGAGAAGTAGAAGGAAGAGGAGAAGTAGAAGGAAGAGGAGAAGTAGAAAGAAGAGAAAGAAGTAGAAGGAAGAGATGAAGTAGAAGGAAGAGGAGAAGTAGAATGAGGAGGAAAAGTAGAAGAAGTAGAAGGAAGAGGAAAAGTAGAAGGAAGAGGAGAAGTAGAAGGAAGAGGAGAAGTAGAAGGAAGAGGAGAAGTAGAAGAAGAGGAGAAGTAGAAGGAAGAGGAGAAGTAGAAGGAAGAGGAGAAGTAGGAGGAAGAGGAGAAGTAGGAGGAAGAGGAGAAGTAGAAAGAAGAGGAGAAGTAGAAGGAAGAGGAGAAGTAGAAGGAAGAGGAGAAGTAGAAGGAAGAGGACAAGTAGAAGGAAGAGGAGAAGTAGAAGGAAGAGGAGAAGTAGAAGGAAGAGGAGAAGTAGAAGGAAGAGATGAAGTAGAAGGAAGAGGAGAAGTAGGAGGAAGAGGAGAAGTAGAAAGAAGAGGAGAAGTAGAAGGAAGAGGAGAAGTAGAAGGAAGAGGACAAGTAGAAGGAAGAGGAGAAGTAGAAGGAAGAGGAGAAGTAGAAGGAAGAGGAGAAGTAGAAGGAAGAGGAGAAGTAGAATGAAGAGGAGAAGTAGAAGGAAGAGGAGAAGTAGAAGGAAGAGATGAAGTAGAAGGAAGAGGAGAAGTAGAAAGAGGAGGAAAAGTAGAAGAAGTAGAAGGAAGAGGAGAAGTAGAAGGAAGAGGAAAAGTAGAAGGAAGAGGAGAAGTAGAAGGAAGAGGAGAAGTAGAAGGAAGAGGAGAAGTAGAAGGAAGAGGAGAAGTAGAAGGAAGAGGAGAAGTAGAAGGAAGAGGAGAAGTAGAATGAAGAGGAGAAGTAGGAGAAGGAGAGGAGTGGGAGGAGGAAGTGAAGAAGAAGTGGGAGGAGAAAGAGAAGAAGAAGTGGGAGGAGGAAGAGAAGAAGAAGTGGGAGGAGAAAGAGAAGAAGTGGGAGGAGGAAGAGAAGAAGAAGTGGGAGGAGAAAGAGAAGAAGAAGTGGGAGGAGGAAGAGAAGAAGAAGTGGGAGGAGGAAGAGAAGAAGAAGTGGGAGGAGAAAGAGAAGAAGAAGTGGGAGGAGGAAGAGAAGAAGAAGTGGGAGGAGGAAGAGAAGAAGTGGGAGGAGGAAGAGAAGAAGTGGGAGGAGGAAGAGAAGAAGTGGGAGGAGAATGAGAAGAAGAAGTGGGAGGAGAAAGAGAAGAAGAAGTGGGAGGAGGAAGAGAAGAAGAAGTGGGAGGAGAAAGAGAAGAAGAAGTGGGAGGAGAAAGAGAAGAAGAAGTGGGAGGAGGAAAGAAGAAGAAGTGGGAGGAGGAAGAGAAGAAGTGGGAGGAGAATGAGAAGAAGAAGTGGGAGGAGAAAGAGAAGAAGAAGTGGGAGGAGAAAGAGAAGAAGAAGTGGGAGGAGAAAGAGAAGAAGAAGTGGGAGGAGAAAGAGAAGAAGAAGTGGGAGGAGGAAGAGAAGAAGAAGTGAGAGGAGAAAGAGAAGAAGAAGTGGGAGGAGAAAGAGAAGAAGAAGTGGGAGGAGGAAGAGAAGAAGAAGTGGGAGGAGGAAGAGAAGAAGTGGGAGGAGAATGAGAAGAAGAAGTGGGAGGAGAAAGAGAAGAAGTGGGAGGAGGAAGAGAAGAAGAAGCGGGAGGAGAAAGAGAAGAAGTGGGAGGAGAAAGAGAAGAAGTGGGAGGAGAAAGAGAAGAAGAAGCGGGAGGGGGAAGAGAAGAAGTGGGAGGAGAAAGAGAAGAAGAAGTGGGAGGAGGAAGAGAAGAAGTGGGAGGAGAAAGAGAAGAAGAAGTGGGAGGAGGAAGAGAAGAAGAAGTGGGAGGCAGAAGAAGAAGTGGGAGGAGAAAGAGAAGAAGAAGTGGGAGGAGAAGAGAAGAAGAAGTGGGAGGAGAAAGAGAAGAAGAAGTGGGAGGAGGAAGAGAAGAAGAAGTGGGAGGAGAAAGAGAAGAAGAAGTGGGAGGAGAAAGAGAAGAAGAAGTGGGAGGAGAATGAGGAGAAGAAGTGGGAGGAGAAAGAGAAGAAGTGGGAGGAGAAAGAGAAGAAGTGGGAGGAGAAAGAGAAGAAGAAGTGGGAGGAGGAAGAGAAGAAGTGGGAGGAGAAAGAGAAGAAGAAGTGGGAGGAGGAAGAGAAGAAGAAGTGGGAGGAGGAAGAGAAGAAGACGTGGGAGGAGGAAGAGAAGAAGACGTGGGAGGAGGAAGAGAAGAAGAAGTGGGAGGAGGAAGAGAAGAAGTGGGAGGAGAATGAGAAGAAGAAGTGGGAGGAGGAAGAAGAAGAAGAAGTGGGAGGAGGAAGAGAAGAAGACGTGGGAGGAGGAAGAGAAGAAGACGTGGGAGGAGGAAGAGAAGAAGAAGTGGGAGGGGGAAGAGAAGAAGTGGGAGGAGGAAGAGAAGAAGTGGGAGGAGAATGAGAAGAAGAAGTGGGAGGAGGAAGAAGAAGAAGAAGTGGGAGGAGGAAGAAGAAGAAGTGGGAGGAGGAAGTGAGGAAGGACAAATGTCGCTAAGGCTATGAAAATGATGTCAGAGAGCCACAACAGTCGGAGAGGCACAAGAGTCAACCTTTAAAGTGGATGACAGATGACGCGTGACATCCTGATGACATAATAGACTGACTTACTGTACATCTCTTTGATGCCATTAATGTCATCTCGTCCTAGTTCTGCCACGTCCCTGTAGACCGGAAACATGATTGACTCACTGTCATCGGAGTGCCCTAGGCCCATGGCATGCCCGAGCTCATGTACAGCCACTCCAAGCAACATGCTGCGGTTGGTCCAGTTGTCATCGTCATCAAAATGGACGTCACCTGCCAGACCTTTCGGGTTGTACCCTGGGCCCCAGGCGTGGGCGAGAACGTTGAGCGCATTCCTAGCTGTGTTGGAGAAACAAAAAAAAAATGGATTGTTTTGAAAGTAAAGACTTTATTTCTTGGTTAGTGTCATCATCATCATCACGTGCCATACCGATTGGCGTAGACGATCATGCCCCTCCACAATTTTATACCCGCAATGCATCCTATAAATTCTGATGTTGACCATTTTCCTTACAGCGACACCAAGCTATCTACTATCGTCTCTCTTTGCCATTCGCGATCTCTCTTTCCCAATATTTTGTCAGTTGTAACCAAGTATTCCAATTTTCCTCTTCTCATGATGTGCCCAAAAAGGTAGATTGTTCCTTTCTGATGTTTCTTAGGAGTTTCCTTTTTGTGTTGGCCTCTTTGAGAATTTCCTCACTGGTGTTTTAGCTGTCCGGGGAACTCCCAACGTTCTTCTAAGAAATCCCATCTCTGTGGCCTCTAATCGTCTTTTCATTCGTTTGTCAGTTGTCCATGATTCGCTTCCATAGGTCATTATTATCTCTTAATAGCACCGATGAACTCTTTTTCTTACTTCTAATGATATAGGTTTGTTACACAAGACGTTTTTCATTTTTTGTAATGCTATTTTTGGCCTTTGCTATTCTACTTTTTATTTCTGTGGTACATCTTCTATCTGATGTCATTATTGTGCTCAAGTATTTGACGCCCTGCACTTATTCCAGAGTTGTCCCGCTTATTTATTTTGCATAAAAAAGTAAAGAGCCCCCCCCCCCCCGTCACGCCAAGTGGCGTATAAGGAATATGGTGTTAGTGACCATCAATTTTACAGACCTTCAGCACATGATTTTTGGGGTAATGTGGTCGGTATTGCGCCTGTGCCGCTTTACTTTCCCAGAAAAAAAATCCGGTACCCATTAAAAGCTGGGTGAACCTGAAGCCGTCGGTTGGGATCGAACCCTACCTCTTGTCCTTTGTAGTCCAGTTCACTAACCACTGAGCTATCGCGACTCCCGTTTATGTTGCATGCTGGTGATGATTGTTTCTTTGAGGAGATCAATACTTCTGTTTTCTGATTGTTAGTGTTCGTGGCTTTACTACTCAGTCTGGCAAGTTTACCAATTAACACGGTCTAGTTAACTCTTTCCATTCCTTATTATTATGCAGGTTTGACCTGAATTAGATTTGTAAACACTCGATTTCGCAAGAGCCGGTGAGAGCGTTATTGGGAAGCGAGAGGCGAAAGAAATGCACAGGTGTGAGCGTTACTGAGAATCAAAGGCGAAAGAAATGTACCGGTGTGGGCGATACTGGAAGGCAAAGAGTTAATAGTCTTTAGTTTGGACTGTCGTCATTGCAGTCGGGGCATTCCCATATCCGCTTTGTTGCCTGTTCCAGCAACTATTGAAGTGTTTGTCTACTGTTTGTTTCTGGCCTGAATTGATTGAAATGTATTGCGTTCTTTGCCACCGAAGATGCTTTAACCTACTTCGGACCTTCGTAGCGTCCTGTTCTATCTATCTATTGACCTTTCGAGCCGTAACCGGCCCATAGGGCGTAGACCAAGATACACCTTCTCCTATATGAATTTTTGTTCTAGCAGTTTTCTTTTAAAGATATTTTATCAAATCTCGCCATCTGTCTCTGTTCTGTGCAAGCAGTTCTATCTCATTGAGGGAGCCGATTCCTGCTGCTCTTGCCTCTCTCATCAATGTTCTTCTCAGTGTCTCCCTGGGTCTTCCTCTTTTCCTTTTACCTGTTGTTTCCCATATGAGGGCTTGCTTTGCTATTCGATTATTATCTCTTCTCATCACATGTCCAACGTATGACCATCGTCTTTTCTTTATTACTGAAGATATTAGTGGTTGATTGGCGATTTCTCTAATTTCCTCGTTTGTTTTGAATTCGTTCCATTCTATACCAAGTATTTTCCTTAGACATTTATTTTCGAATGCGTTCAACTTTGTTTCTATATCTCTTGTTGTTTTCCAGCTTTCACACGCATACGTAAGGGTTGATAGTACATTTGATTTGAATAGCCTAAGTTTTGTGTTTGTGCTAATGAGTTTTGATTTCCACAACTTTTCAAGGCTTCTGAAAGACATTGCTGCTTTAGCCAGTCTGATTCTAATTTCTTTGCTCGAGGGCCGAAAAAACTATCACTACTATCTACTGCTAATTTACACATTCTGTATCAGGTCTACGTTATATTAACAACATCGTTTTTACGATAGCGGCTTGTTAAACCTCTGATCAACGGTTCTATTCCAAGCCGGAGAAAAATAATTCCTCCATTTTGGAAACAACCGGAGTCCTGTTCTACCATTCTTTTATTCTTTAAATTCTTTAAAGACTGTCTTTCACAAATCTAGTCTGTGAGTGAGTGAGTCAGTGAGTGAGTCAGTCAGCCAGTCAGTCAGTGAGTCAGCGAGTGAGTCAGTGAGTGAGTCAGTGAGTGAGTCAGTGAGTGAGTCAGTGAGTTGGTGAGTGAGTCAGTGAGTCAGTGAGTGAGTCAGTGAGTTAGTGAGTGAGTCAGTGAGTGAGTCAGTGAATGAGTCAGTGAGTCAGCGAGTGAGTCAGTGAATGAGTCAGTGAGTGAGTGAGTCAGTGAGTGAGTCAGTGAGTGAGTTAGTCGCTGAGTAAGTTAATCAGTAAGTGAATGAGTGAGTGAAACTTTCAGCTAGTAAGTTAAAGTGAGTGAATGAATCAGTGAGTTGAGTGATTGAGCTAGTCAATCACAAAGCTAGTCAGCCAGACAGTCAGTGAACCATTCAGTCAGTGAGTTAGTGAATGAATCAGCGATTGGAGTAAGTGAACGAGTGAATCACAAAGTTAGTCGATCAGACAGTCTGTGAGCTATTCAGCCAGTGAGGGAGTAAGTTAGTGAATAAGCCAATTAGTCGGTGAGTGAGTGAGTGAGTGAGTGAGTAAGTTATTTTTACCAAACAGCAACGTATTGTCTAAATACCAAAACAATAATACATGAACAATGTTACCTAAATACCAAAACAAAAATTTGTGAACAATACCAACTAAATACCAAAAAAAATAATACATGAACAATGTTACCTAAATACAAAAATAACAATTTGTGAACAATACCAACTAAATTAAAAAAAAAAAAATAATACATGAACAATGTTACCTAAATACCAAAACAAAAATTTGTGAACAATACCAACTAAATACCAAAAAAAATAATACATGAACAATGTTACCTAAATACAAAAATAACAATTTGTGAACAATACCAGCTAAATACCAAAAAAAATAATACATGAACAATGTTACCTAAATACAAAAATAACAATTTGTGAACAATACCAACTAAATACCAAAAAAATAATACATGAACAATGTTACCTAAATACAAAAATAACAATTTGTGAACAATACCAACTAAATACCAAAAAAATAACCACAAATTTACTTACGACTGCCATCAAAGATCGGGTCTGGCTGTGGGCCATGCTCCCACGAACAAAGTGGATTTCAATGTCCGGGATATTCGAGCTGCTGTCTTCTACAAATCTTAGCGGCATGTATTTGGCCCACATGGACAGGGAAGTTCGAATGATCTCCCTGGATGGACAATTAAAGACACGATGTTAAATATAATGTCTATAGAGAATATAAGACACGATGTTAAATATAATGTCTATAGAGAATATAAGACACGATGTTAAATATAATGACTATAGAGAATATAAGACACGATGTTAAATATAATGACTATAGAGAATATAAGACACGATGTTAAATATAATGACTATAGATCATCTAAGACACGATGTTAAATATAATGACTATAGATCATATAAGACACGATGTTAAATATAATGACTATAGAGAATAAAAGACACGATGTTAAATATAATGACTATAGATCATATAAGACACGATGTTAAATATAATGACTATAGAGAATAAAAGACATGATGTTAAATATAATGACTATAGATCATATAAGACACGATGTTAAATATAATGACTATAGAGAATATAAGACACGATGTTAAATATAATGACTATAGATCATATAAGACACGATGTTAAATGTAATGACTATAGAGAATAAAAGACACGATGTTAAATATAATGACTATAGAGAATAAAAGACACGATGTTAAATATAATGACTATAGAGAATAAAAGACACGTTGTTAAACATAATGACTATAGAGAATAAAAGACATGATGTTAAATATAATGACTATAGAGAATAAAAGACACGATGTTAAACATAATGACTATAGAGAATATAAGACACGATGTTAAATATAATGACTATAGAGAATAAAAGACACGTTATTAAACATAATGACTATAGAGAATAAAAGACACGTTGTTAAATATAATGACTATAGAGAATATAAGACACGTTGTTAAACATAATGACTATAGAGAATAAAAGACACGATGGAAAATAAACATAGAATGTTATTTTAAACTATGCAGCTAAACATGTAAAGAGACGGGACAAGCTACGACGTTTCGGTAAATGCCTTCAACAGATAAAAGTAAAGAGCCTCGTCACGCCAAGTGGCGTATAGGGAATATGGTGTTAGTAACAATCAATTTTACAGACCTTCAGCACATTATTTTTGGGGTAAAGTGGTCGGTATTACGCCCGTGCCGCTTTACTTTCCCAGAAAAAATCCGCTACCCATTTAAGGCTGAGTGAACCTGGAAGACATCGATCAGGATCGAAACCGACCTCCAGTCCCTTGTGGTCCAGTTCACTAACCAGCGAGCTATCGCGGCTCCCACTTCAACAGATCATCATCACCATCGAGTGCCTTCTCCGCAACGAAGGTTGGCTACCATGGATCGCCATTCTACTCTGTTTCTTGCTTTGATGGTGCAGGTTGTCATAGATCGACTTGTTGTTACTCGTCCATGTTAGTCTTGGTCTGCCTCTTTTACCTTGTATTTTTCCTTCCAATATTACTTTTAGTAGGCTGTTGTGTCTTTTAACATGCCTCAAAAATTTCATTTGTCTTGTTTTAATTGTATTTAGTAGTTCTCTTTTATTTTTAGTTGTTTTAAAACTTCATCGTTTGTTATCTTTTCTTTCCATCCAATTCTACCTATTCTTCTATAAATCCACATTTCAAAGGCTTCAATTTTCTGTTCTGTTTTCTTGTCTAATGTCCATGTTTCTGCACCATACAGGAATATTGAGAAGATGTAACATTTTGCCATTCTTAGTTTCAGCCCTGCTGATATTTGTTTTGTTGTAAGTATGTTGTTAGCTGATATTTGTTTTGTTGTAAGTATGTTGTTAGCTGATATTTGTTTTGTTGTAAGTATGTTGTTAGCTGATATTTGTTTTGTTGTTAGTATGTTGTTAGCTGATATTTGTTTTGTTGTAAGTATGTTGTTAGCTGATATTTGTTTTGTTGTTAGTATGTTGTTAGCTGATATTTGTTTTGTTGTTAGTATGTTGTTAGCTGATATTTGTTTTGTTGTAAGTATGTTGTTAGCTGATATTTGTTTTGTTGTTAGTATGTTGTTAGCTGATATTTGTTTTGTTGTTAGTATGTTGTTAGCTGATATTTGTTTTGTTGTTAGTATGTTGTTAGCTGATATTTGTTTTGTTGTATCTTCAACAGATACAAGACATGAAATGTTGAAACAAAAACCAACACACAAAGAACAAGAAAACAATTCTCTCCATAAATATCTCAGCGCTAGGCAAGTAAAGAAGACCTTCTTGAGAAGTACAAAGCTGTATATTGTCACTGAATTGTTTGTGTTGCTTACAATAAATAGTCACATGACCAACCCTATTAAGTGACGCTTATGGAGACCTGAGAGTTGTCTTTTCTTGATTTCCCCTAGGCGTAACTGGGATGTCCTGCGCGCCTAGTGGTGCCGACAATAATGGTCTGTTTGAGCCTAAATGTGAGATCATGTTTGTCCTTGAGAATGTCAGGACATGCGTACGCCCAAGAAAGTGCTTTTCTTAGAAATTCAAGGTCATTTAGTGTAGATACTAAACGTCACAGTTATATAATTAGAATCATAATACGCAGGAAGTATAGTGACAAACGATAATTCACAAGCAGCAGAAATAGACTCATGTTGAAACAAAGCTTGTCCAATCATTGGACAGTTATCACCACTATTGTCCAACAAGGAAATAACTCTGGAGGCAAAACGAGCACTCTACAATACAATCTTCATCCCAACGTTGTGCTACCAATGCCAGACCTGGACCCTAGATGCAAGAACAATAAGAAAAATAACCTCTACTGTGATGAAATGTGTTAGACGAATGATAGGAAACCGCCTGAGAGATAAAATCAGAAATGAAGAACTGAGAATAAAAAAGTTAGGAATAGCCCCCACCTTAGAATATATAAAGAAACAACAGATAAAATGGTTTGGCCACGTGACAAGTCAGAAAGATCAAAACACAACACAGCAAGCCTTCAACAAGCGTGAGAACACCAGACCCAAGGGTCGACCACGAAAAAGATGGATCGATGGAATATTAGAAGCACTAGGAAACATAACAACAGCAGAGGCGAACAGAAGAGCAAAAGACCACAAATTATATCTCCCCTCGACGCATGAACAATGAAGAAGAAGAAGAAGAAGAAGAAGAAAAAAAAGAAGAAAAAGAAAAGAAGAAGAAGAGAAGATACGTTGATCATACATCAATGTCTATGAGGACAAAGCAGTTTTTTATTTGGCCGGAATCCGCTCAAAATTGAGGCCAACACGAGCCGTGAAGTATCTGCTGCAATGAGGACACTGATGTAAAGTTTGACTTGCGAAGTGATCGCATGCTCTCACAAGACACTAAAATGCTTAGTCATTTCGCTAATCAACGAGAATTCATCAAGACTACGAATACTCATAGAGACACTCACTAAGGCCTGTCTGCTTAATCCTTTAATTTGATTAAGGGTCTCATAGCGACACTTATTAAGTTCTGTCTACTTTTAATCTTTTAGTTCGATTAAGGACCTCATAGCGACACTTATTAAGTTCTGTCTACTTAATCCTTTAATTTGATTAAGGGTCTCATAGCGACACTTATTAAGTTCTGTCTACTTTTAATCTTTTAGTTTGATTAAGGACCTCATAGCGACACTCACTAAGGTCTGTCTGCGCGTCCTTTTGTTGCTACTCCTGTTTTCTGAGGAAAGCTGCATGTAGACCGACACGTCAATGATCTGTCTTGCCCTCTATTGTAAAGCTGTCACCATACGATGTGTTCACGGCGTCCCCTCTATTGTAAAGCTGTCACCATACGATGTGTTCACGGCGTCCCCTCTATTGTAAAGCTGTCACCATACGATGTGTTCACGGCGTCCCCTCTATTGTAAAGCTGTCACCATACGCTTTGTTCACGGCGTCCCCTCTATTGTAAAGCTGTCACCATACGATGTGTTCACGGCGTCCCCTCTATTGTAAAGCTGTCACCATACGATGTGTTCACGGCGTCCCCTCTATTGTAAAGCTGTCACCATACGATGTGTTCACGGCATCCCCTCTATTGTAAAGCTGTCACCATACGCTGTGTTCACGGCATCCCCTCTATTGTAAAGCTGTCACCATACGCTTTGTTCACGGCGTCCCCTGCGTGATTCCTTAGTTTACTCCATGATCTTT